>CAMOHE010039748.1:0-59901 GCA_946598075.1 Artocarpus hirsutus
AAGGATGGCCTTTTCTAAGGGCGGTGATGCAGAAATTGGGCTTCTCAAGAAGATGGGTAGACCGAATAATGGATTGTGTGTCGACGTTGCTCTTCCCCTTCTTGGTTAATGGTGAACCAGTGGGGCGGGTGGCTTTGACAAGGTTGTCCTTTATCTCCTTATCTCTTTCTTTTGTATGCAGAAGGCTTTTTGGGTCTTCTACGATCAATGGAACAAAGTCAAAGATTTGAAGGTGTAGCATGTGTAAGGGGGCACCAATGATCAGTCATCTCCTCTTCGCAGACGATTCTATCATTTTCTGCAAGGCTAATGAAGTTAATTGTAACACTGCTATAGAGGTGTTGGATAGATATGAGCAAGCTTCGGGGCCAAGTTACCAATATGCAGAAATTAGTAATTAGTTTCAGCCCAAACATGTCTACTAAGAGACAAGGTACGATTTTGAATCTTCTAAATACTCCTAACAATGATTCTCATGATATGTATCTTGGGCTCCCATCTTTTGTGGGTTCTTTAGTTGTATTCGTGAAAAGGTTTAGAAGAAAATCCAATTGTGGAAAGACAATGTTTTTTGTTGTGGGTAGAGAAATTTTGATAAAGGTTGTGGCCTAAGCTACCTCAACCTATGCTATGATTGCTTTCAAAATACCTTCCATTTAATGTAAGGAGCTCCAATCCCTTGTGACAAGGTTTTGGTGGGGCGGGAATTTTGAGGATAGAAAGGTCCATTGGGTTAGATGGGAGAATCTATGTCAGGCTAAAAATGATGGAGGGATGGGTTTTAGGGATATGTTGACATTCACTAGGGCATTGATAGCTTAACAAGGTCAGAGAAGTTTGGTGTATCCATAAACTTTGTTGGCTAGATTGCACAAGGAACAATATTTCCCAAGGACGAATTTTCTTGAAGCTCAAGCAGGAAGTAATCCATCCTATGTTTGGCAAAGTATATTATGGAGGAGAGGATTGCTTGAACAAAGGGTAAGGTGGAAGATAAGTAATCGAGAAAATTTCAAGGTTTTTAAGGATCCATGGCTGCCAAGGCCGAATTTGTTTCGTCCCATTACTAAACTGAGGGAGGGAATAGAAGACATGCTTGTGGCAGAGCTGGTGTCCTCAAGTGGGTGGGATAGACATGTGATTAGGGAGATCTTCTATCCTATTGACCAGGATGTTATTCGTAGTATCCCGCTGAGTATAAGACGAAGAGATGATCTGATGGTTTGGCACTTCGATAAACATGGTGAGTATTCAGTCAAATTCGGGTACAAGCTTGAGATGGAAAGGATCAATCCAACCAGTGGTTCGGCTAGAAGTAAGGATAATTTTTGGTGGGGACTGCCGAGGGGCTAAAATCCCCAACAAGGTCAAGTATCACATTTGGCGTGCGTTTCATGATGCGATTCAGTCAACTTGGTGAAGAGAAGGATTTGAAGACAAATGCTGCCCAAAATGTATGGAGGATTTAGAAGACACTTCTCATGCTTTATGGCACTACTCTGAGGCACAAGAAATATGGAGCTCTATTTGGCCTTTACATAAGTCATTCAAAGGGGGTCCTTTTTGTAAACAGTGTATGCATATTGCAAAGATGGGGACGAAAGAGGACGTGGCTGCATTTTGTATGATCACATGGAGCATTTGGCTGACTAGGAACAAGTAGGTTTTTGAAGGACGAGCCTATGCGGCAGGGGAGGTGGTGAGCTCAGCGGGCTGATGATTATGCAATGGCAAATGGTCTAGAGGCAAGGACAAGTAAGGTAAGGAGATTGGTAAGGCATCGTTGGAAACCGCCAGCTACTGGTAGTATAAAAATTAATATGGATGCAACAGTTAACGAGTTGGTGGATTTTATTGGCATTGGAGTGGTAGCGAGGGGTGATCGGGGAGCAGTCATTTGTGCTGTGTCTAAACGGATTTATGGGCGGTTCTCTCTACACCTAGGTGAGTGCTTGGCAGTTAAGGAGGGGGTGGCTTGCCATACCCCGTGGCTTTCTTGAGTGGAGCATTGAGACGGATGTGTATTACATATTTAAAGCTGTGCAGGTTCCGGATTCTCAGGCCTCTAAATCTAATTTCAACGAAGACATTCAAGATGTTTTAGTTTATAGTAGGAGCGGAGGTGTCTGCTACACCTCCCCAGAAGGGAATGGTATAAGCCCACCCTTTAGCTAACTACGCTATGTCTAATACTACTGATTTGTCTTGTTTTAACTCAGTAGCATTGTTTATTAGTTCAGTTGTAATTCGAACATTTTAACCCATGTTTGGTTGAGTGTGTGGTGGGAACTGTGTGGAAAGTTCAGTTGTAATTCGAACAGTTTAACCCATGTTTGGCTGAGTGTGTGGTAGGAACCGTGGTTTCCACTACAAACTCAGTTATGAACAGTGTAAACTTTCATATGTTACATTAACAATTAAAAAAATTATTACTGTGTAAATTTCTCATATATTACAATAAAAGTAATTCTAATTACTAGTTTTTATCGTCTTTTCAAACTAACTTATAAGTATTGAATGAAAGTTTCCTTTGAAGCAAAAAAAATCAAATTCCAACCAGTCCATACCATTTTCACGCGCAACAGAGAGAGAAGCAGATCCAGCCACCACACGAACCGTCCGATTTCAACAATCTCGTCTGTCCTCGCACGTGCAGATCAGTTCCCATAGTTTTGTGTTTTCGGTCAGCTCGTAGCAGGTTGAGTCCAATCATCGTACGCCACGCGTCTAAATGGCAAGCACACTAACTCCACCCTTGTGCAATCCCGTGCTTTGTGACCATGGAACTCACATGAAGCCGACGGTAGTCCTCTCTTCGATTGCCACGTGTCGCGCACTGCCCAGAGCTCCACTCGCCAGTTGCCATGTGTCCGAGGGACTTCAGACCTAATTGATGCTAGTTTCTTCCTGTTTTCTGTGAGACCAAATGGGAGGTTCGACCAGTGAGACTATGAGGGAACGAAAGAGCTAGTTCGGGAAGAAAATGAGGAGTAGAAAAAGGACAAAAAAAGAAAATAAATTTATAGTTTAGGATTTTATTTTTTTAGGATTTAGATTTAGTTTTAGTTTGAGGATTAAGATTTTTATTTTCATTAAGACACTATTACAGAGCACTTTTGAAGGGACAAAAGGGAGAAAAAGCAAGATTAGGTAAGAAGTAACCTGAAATTTATGATGCCTTCTTTTGACGATTTCTTTCTCATTTTTTTTTCTTTTTGTGTTTTTAAAGATTGCTTAATATTAGTATTATTTATTTTTATTTCTAATTTTATTATTCATTTATGAAATAGTTTTGTGTTCTACGGTTCTAATCGATCCTCTTAACGGATTTTTATTTATTTTTGCACTCTTGGATTGGTTGTTGATTATTGGAATTTGTTTATTCTATTATATGCTTAATGCTTCTAGCGATTACACCATTTATTAGGTGTTGTTAAAGGACTTAAATGAAATTGAAAAATAGAATTTAGGTCTTGATCAATAAAAGCATAACAAATGCAATTTGAAATAGGAATATGTTAGTATGTGTGTAGTTATTTTGAATGCTTGAACTTAATAAATTTGTATTAATTAATTCCTCATAAGAATATAGAGGTTCTAATGAAAACGAATATTCCTATTAGTTTATCGGAAGAGACAAGTATGTGATTTTGTGTACTCGATCGACTAACAATTTTGTTAATTAAAACCATTCGCTCAGTGGATAAATTTAATAAAAATGAAATCAATTATGTGAAATTGGATTCCTAAAGCTTTATTTTATTATGAAGTATTTACCCAAAGTATCTATTTTGAGCTTATTGAGTCTAATTTTATCTATTCATAAACAATATTACAATTCTGTCAATTTTTTTTAAGTTTTGGTGATTTACAATGCCCGTTATACTCCATTGTTTAATTTTGGAAGCTTAAATTTTTTTGGTGCTTTTTAATTCATTACTATATTGATAATATCTTGAATGATACTACGATTCCATCCTATTTTTATACCTGTTAGTTAATATGGTTTTTTTCCTTCATTTGAGTAAATACACGTTGAATTTCCCTTAATAACCTTATATGCACGTTATGCTCCTCTAGGTTTTAGATTTTTCATTATTGAAATATGGGGCTTTTTTGCTTCATTTGATTAATTACACGTTGACTGTTAGTAAGCTTTTATTCATGTTATGCTTCTCTAGATTTTTTTTAATTCTTTAATTGCACGTAGATTTTTGTCATTGATGGTCATTACCATAATGACATAAATTAGGGTAATGATACATATAAAGGTTAATTTTTATAATCTTCACAATTTTTCATTAATAGATTTTTTTTCGTATATGAGTTTTTCATACGTATAAGTTGCACATAATTATTTAGTTTTCTAACTTCAAAAAGAGTAAAAAAGTTGAAAAATAATTATGCCCCTATAATGATCTATTAATTACTGTATTGCACAATAATAACATATAAATTACGGTAATGAACAATCTAAGTTATGGTAGAGTATAAGTTTTACATGTTGTCTTATTCATTGTAGCAATAAAAATTTGTCATTATCAAGTTTTCCAAATTTATATGTCGTCATTAACTTAATTATGTTTATAAAGTTTTGACTTATATTTGCTCTTTATTATGATTATAGTTTTCATTACAATAATGAAAAGTATTTGACAGATTATCAAACAATTTTTTTAGTGCAATAAAAACCAGTAGTTTTCCATTTTTTTTTTTTAACTATTTTTGTGTTTGTATTTTGAGTTTCCGTTTTGGCTACGTCAATGAAGCTTTTTTTTTCTTTTTCTTTTTTTGAAGACAATGAAGCATTTACGCATTAATTGATCATGCTTTTTTCTTTTTTCTTTTTTAACTCTTATTCAATACAATTGATAAAGCGTTATACTGGGGTCATATAAAGTCGTTTGTTTCCCTTTAGAAGCTAACCATCTTTAATCATCGTTCTTTTCTTGATAATAATTAAATTAGTTGTAATAGTTTTCATTTTCTTTTATAGACACTTATGTTAATTTAACGTCAAAATGTGATATTTTAAGTGTTATTATTATTTATATTAAGTAAATTAACTTTTTGTTTAGTAATGTTACTGGTAACGGCTACGAGGGATCGATTTGCTCGGGATGTTCATATAAAAAATAATAATAAGCGTAAGGTATTTATTGTTTTTTATAGAGAGTTTCAACTTGCTCTAAATTTATAATCTTTATAATACTTTAGAATTATATATGCCATAGAGTTATATTCTTGACAATGATGTAAATTTTACGACATATTTTCTCACTTTTATAGCATCTATGATGTCAAGATAATAATGTGTCAAATAATATTTTTATTGGGTTATAAATATATATATATATATGTGATTGTTGTACTTAATTTTATATCATATTGTATTTTATTATATTATATTACTTTATATGTATAATGTATTAATATTTAAACGGCAATAGTTGCCGTGAATCAAGGAAGATAAAAAAAAGAAAAAGAAAAAAAAAAGGGGGTTATCCTGAAGGCAAAAGGCCAAAAAAAAAAAAAGAAGTGCCATGAAGCCCAAAGAAAAAAAGAAAAAAAAAGAGGAGTTGCTGTCAAGGCAAAAGGAAAAAAAAAAAGGGAAACCCATTTAAACTAGGGCTTAGGTTACTTATGCTTATAAATATATAGCTTCATGCATACATATTATTTTTATATTTTTTTCTTGCCTCCATCTCCTATTCTTCTATCATTTTATGCTTTCTTTTATTCCCTAAACCTCACACATAATTAGTTTGAAATTTTGTTTTTTTAAAGATTTTCTCTCTCAAAAAATTTAAGAACACAAAGTATGAATTTATTTATGTGTATGATGTTTTAGTTTCATTAATGAGTATATTTATAGTTATATGAGTGTTTGGTGCAATTAAGGTTTAAACTTTGGGGTATATTATTAAATTAGAATATACGGTTTTGGTTTCAATTTTTGAATTTTTGTGATATGTTATGAACGTAACGATTTTAATTTTTAGGAATGTTTAATTTTGTGATGTTTATATTATATTTGATTTTTAAGGTTGCATGAGTTTGTTACAAATTTAACATAATTGTTGTTATTGGAATGTGATGTGAGAGTTCTAGGGTTTCACTTGTTGGTAAATTCCCAATAATGTTTTAAATTCAAATGATTTTATTTTCTACGAATTTTGGATATGATATGTATATATATGTTATGAATGTCTAGGTTTTTTTTTTTTTTTTAATATATTTTATATATTATGAGATTTCAATCACATACTACTCATGAAATTTTATTTGTTGGCCGATTTTTATTTGTGTTTTTTAGAGTCCGTTTTATGGAGCCAATGGCTTCTTTTGACTCTGTAAAAAATTATAAGTGATTTTTGATTTGTTAACTAAATGATTCTAAATTTTTAACTTTATATCTTTATTATGTTTTAAAATAAAATTTATTGATCACAAAGTACCCAAGTAATCAGTGGTTATGAATGTCTACCTGATATGCTTTATATGATGTGTGAGATAATAAATCATGTTTTTAATTTTTTTACATGATTTATTATTTTTTTAATGTTTATTTATATGTTAAGCATGTCACATAAATATTCCACAAGCATACCATGCATATTTGATTTTATAAAAACGTTTGAATTAAAAATGTTCGTTGTTTGACATGTCTGATGTCAATATTAACTCTAAATTCAAACGTGTGTTTTGAATTTTTTGAATTATTTAGAGCTGAATTTTGGATATAATATGATTTTATGTTTCGACTATGTGTAATAATTTTTGTAAATTATTTTATGGTATAAATCATTTAATCCATAATTTTTAATTAGGACTACTCACTACCCAGGCTTTTTGGGCAGATTTTACGTTATTGATTATGTAATTTATTTAAATTACCAAATGAAATTTTTATGGCTAAAAAAAAAAAAAATCTAAGAGTTATATATGTGTTAACTTTATTTCTGCAGATTTTTATGCTCTAATTGAATATGAATTGAAAGATATAAGGTTATGACTGACAGATTTACTTGAATGTTTTGAAACTTGAAAAAATGTACTTTGTATTAATGTTTTCAAGAGAAGAAAATTTAAGTGACGTTTTTGTATGTTAGCTATGTTATGGAAGAAGTTTTACACTTTATTCATGCTTATAAGTTGAGATTAATTTTTCTAAGTGATTAAAAGTCAAGTTTTCTATCTTTATATTTTTTAATTCTAAATGCATATTTGTGACTTAAAGATGCTTTGTTTTGTTAAGAATGTTATATGATGATGTAATATGGTATTAAATGATATCATAAACATAAATATTAATTTCATATATTATATGAATGATTGATATTAACACTTCAAAAGACGAACACATCGAGAATCGTGGCTACATCATCTAATTTAAGGTTTAGAAAGTAAGCAAGTCAAGTAAGTACATTTTTACTTGCAATATGATAAAGTTTATGAAAATGTTAAGCAATGTTCTATAGGTAAAGGTTTGTGATTTAATGTTCTTATTTTAAGACCTTTTACGATGAATTTTTCTAAGTATGTTTTTATGTTTATGTTTTTATGGTTTGTGACAAATTTTTAAAGAAAGCTTATATATATGTACATGTATCACTTAATTAAGTATTGCACACCTTATGTTTATGCTTATGATGTCCCACAAGGTTTTGACTTGTCATGTTTGGTTTGGGATTAGTTACCCTATTCCTCTCATGACAGCGTGCCGATGATGTAATTGGTGCAACACTTGGGCCCCCTAAAGATAAAATGAATAATGTTGTAATATGGAAGTTTAAATAAAACTATGTTACCTATACGAACACATGTTTTTATATTATATTGCAAACACAAGTAAAAGGCATATGAAATAGATGGAGGACGTGGATGGACGTGTATACAAAGAGTATTGGGTTGAAAACAGAATCACGTCATGAAAAGAATTAATTACTCGAGCAATGATTTTATTATTAATATTATTTTCTGCACTGATATTGATTTAAAACTTAGTTTATCTTCCTATAGACCTTTGAATATTTTGAGACTCTTTAATATTTCCTTAATTGTAGTTTCTTGAGGACTATACAATGTTTCTTTATTTTGATATAATTAAACTATGTGGACATTTAAGTATTTTTCTTGAGGGGTTTTAAACATTGTTTAGAGTTTTGTGTGTATCTAAAATTTAGTAAGTGTTTGTATTTGTAAGCTAACTGTTTCTGCAGGATGTACACTATAGGTGTTCCGTCGGGCTAACCGAAATGAATTAAGCAAATCCGGTAAGTAGTTTTTTTTTTAAAAATATATGCATGTGTTCTTGCGATATCTGCTTAAGTGTAAGTGTTTTATTTGAATTGTTTATCTTTAAATAATGATTTTAACTGTAAAAAGAAGGATTAATGTGATGTCTTTTAGGGGGCGTTACAATTTTGACCCAAAAAAATGTAAAATTCTCATATTAGTTGCTTATTTCCTTTTCTTTTTCCCCCTTTTACTCTAATTAGTACAATTATGTATTCATTATGGAGGTTAATTATTTCCAATACCTATGATTCCATGTTATATTGGTCTTTATGTGTAACATAGTAGACAATATTGTAATTAAAAGACTTCATGGACAGTTTTAGATTCAAGGTCTTAGATACTTGTATAAATGGCCCTTTTATTATTTTAGTTTTGTCCATTTTATTAGTTTTGTTTTATTTTTTTAATCCATTGCTCATATATTCTTAGAGTTAATATAATTTTGATAATTAACAAAAATTAAACTCAATCTCTGTGGGAACAATATTTTATTCATCGTCATATTACAGGTTTTTATGGCCTCGTAGATTCAAAATAACTTGAACTGTTTTAAACTTGAGTATCAAATACGCTATAAATCTCCGGAACATATATTCTTCTTAAGCGCCAGACGAATCAATGGATCAAGGTGCCTGTGACTTTGATAAAACACATCCTCCAATAATCCTAGACTCAAAAAAAAAAAAAAAGGAAAAACAAAAAAAAAGGTCACAATACTCTAGACTAAATCTTTGGATCTCAATATTTTCATTGAACAAGGGATATATGTTCAGATTTTCACCGTCGCTGAAATATTACCAATGTTCTTGCATGGTGCTTATGAAAACGTATAACAAACCATGATTTTAGATAACTTCTAGCCAAAAGAAGAAGTTTTTAAAACGAAATAGTGCAAAAAGACAATGATTGAATCCACAACCTTATCATGGACTGATAAGTGACAGGAGATAAAACCGCGTAAAGACTTGTTTATGGAGAATCACAAAACAAACATAAAACGCCAGAAATTTTTTGGGGGATTTGATGCTGATGTGAGCACATGCCTTGGGCTAGAAACACATGTACAAAAAGGAGAATCATCAAGCAACCAGATAAACTGGCTAAACACCGAAAAAGTATAGATTCCACTGATTTATCTTGTAAAGCAAAGGCCCAATCAGTGTCCTCTTAACCTACCATAAATTGTTTCTAGTTTGGCCATTGCCTATTTCCCAGCCGTTATTTATTTATTAATTAATTATTATTATTGTTTTGGGGCCAAGTCCCACATGGGCAAGGCACATGCTCAAGAACCTTTTGATCATGACAAGTCTCAAATGGGGGGTCCAATTAGTTCTTTTGATGGGGACCATTTGAAGCAATGGCAAGGAAGAGACAAAAGCCATTTGAAACAAAAGTGAATAAATATGCCAAGTGGGATTTGTGAACCCCCCATGATCAATTTGCCACAAAAGCCTAGCAAAGTAACACATGCTGAGAAAAAGCAAAAAACTGCGCAAGAGCTTATGGTCCCAGACAAGGCTTTCTTTTGTTTGGCTTAGGAATGACAGGTCATTTGGTAACGGTCCAAACAACTGTTGTTATGCCATGTCACTTGATAATGGGCAAAGGGTATATTGTGAGGGGTAAGACAAAAAGGAATTGAACAAAGCATATGAGAAAGGCAAAACGGCTTTGGAAATGAAGACAAAAATAGAAAGAAGTTCAGGATGTGATAAAGATAAACAATGCCCAAAAAAAAAAAAAGACCCACATTCTAAGAAAATCCAAATAATATCCCCAAGTTCTAGCTAAAATACTATATTGTTCTCATATTTTTTACAATTTAAAAAAGTATACGCTAAAGTAAGAGAAAATCTCAAAATTGTCCCAAAGTATTTCAAAAGAATTTAAACATAACCCTTTAACTAGTTAAAGTTTTTGAAATAGAAAGAAAAAAAAACAATAATTACTATTTAGATTTATTTCAGCCATTAGTTCTAAATATTAGATTTTTTTTTTTTTTAGATTGAAACAAATAAAAAGAGAATGGGCCACTTCCTCGTCGATCAACCAAATAACTTCTCTAACCGAGACACTAAAAAACATCATCGTGAAAAAGAAAAGGATGGCTTTTGGTAATATGATGGAATGGACGTTGGAGTATGACTATGAGGGAATGAGCAATCGTGACGCAAGATTTAGTATGAGAAAGAACCAGCGTATTATGTAGACGATGAGGTTAGATTAATATAAGCTACCAAGCTTTGGATTTTCTAAAGGGTAAATTGCTCAGCAATTTTTTGAATTTTTAAAAACATGACTAGTTGGTTTTTTTTTTTTTTAGCTCAGTTGATCTTAAACTGCTAAAAATAATGTAAAAGGACAAAGACACCCTATGGACATCAATTTAACGGTCATTTACACGGCATGTGACTGATTTTTAATCGTATTTTATGAAAATAGTAGTTGTTTATTACCTTTTTAATAAAAAATAAAACAAAATAGAAAAAAAATTGTAAAACGTTTTAAAAAACAAAAACAAAATTAAAATTAAAATTAAAATTAGACAAAAAAGAAAAAAAAAAAAAGAAGAAAAAACCCCACGAAAACCCAACCCCCCTCCTACCCCCTCCGGTGCCGACCACCCCTCCGACGCCGAACACCCGAACGGGTCCCACCCAGTCGCACCCCGCTCCTCCTCTCCTTCTTCTTCTTATTCTCTTCCTCTCCTTCTCCCTCTCCTTTTTCTCGTCTTCCATCATCTTCATCATCGTCGTCTTCTTCTTCTTCTCAAACCCACCACCAAGTCCTTGATTGGTTCTTCTTCTTAGACGCACTCCTCCCTCTTAACTCAAATACCCAATTTCCCCTTAATTCTTTTCTCGTTCGTTCAACTCTTAAAAAAAAAAAAAAAAAAAAAAAAGCTCTTCTCATCCTCTCAACTGCGCGCTTAAATCCTACTGGCCCAACCACAAGTTGGATCGTTTGGAGCAGAAAGACCGCCACCTCCGTCACCATCGAAGAAATCAATGACTACGGCAATCTTCCTCAAGCTTTCTTCCCCATCACTAACTATGGTGAGTTAAGTTATTGGGGTTTATTACTATTATAATTTTGATTATGATTACTCCTTTCGATGTTGGGACAATTTGTTTTTGGTAATAATCTTTTGTATAGGCACTTTGAAGCGATTATTGATGTATTGCTAAATTGGTCGAGGCCTTCAAGGCATTGCTGGCTCAGAATTGCGATGTGCCAGCTGATTAGCCGAGGTTGATCTACTAAGGTCGCATTTTGAAGAACGATCAAACGGCCTACTTAGTTACAGTAAGGTTGTTCATTCTCGGAGAATCCGATACTTGGGTTGTTTGTTGAATGCGGATTTTTGTATTATTTCTGTCTGATTTGGATCGATGAACTGCTCTTTTTTTCAATAAATCTGAGATGGGTTTTTTAGTTGAATTTGTATATCTGAATTGGAAAGATAAAGAAGGGGATGAAATGGCCTTTTATTTTTGTTTTTTTTTTTGTTTTTGTTTTTAATTGTAACTAATGGCGGGTTTGAGTTTTGTTGGCCGGAGTTAGGAAGAAAGCCGAGTTAGAGAGGATGGAAGTTTTGTGATTTGTTTTTTTTTTCTTTAAATTTTTTAAACGGTAGTTGGTTTAATTAGAAGTGTTTTGGTCTTTTTAAAATAAATAATTATTATGTGACAATTACATGATCAAAAAAAACAAGAAAATTAACGTCTATCAATCAATTCAGTCATTTTGCATTTGTTTTACGAGTTTAAGGTTAGCTAAGTTAAAAAAAGACTAATTAATCTTTTTTTAAATAGTTCAGGGACTTATCTAGCAATTTATTCTTTTCATAAAATAAACTAAATTTTGTTTATTTAAATTTTATATTTTTTTCAGAATTTAATTTCTTAGTTTATTTATGTTTAAGGTGTGCATAATTATTGATTATTAAGGGCATTAAATTTCACGCCATTGTTTAAAAAATGGCCATTTAAAAAGTTAAATTTCAACTATTTTGAAAAAACTTTGGGCATAATTTTAGAATACTTAAAAACATAAAGAATACTTTTAGAACTATAAAAAATACAAAGGCAAAGATGAGACATATCTAAAATTCAAGGGTTACTTTAAAAAAAAAAAAATTCACACTGCCTTTTACAGGAGACAAAGCAATTGGCAGTTAAAAATAGCAACTTTGATTTGATTTATCACTGTATCTGCATAAAGAAGATTTACCAAAATTATTCATCAAAATAAAAGATTTATCCTAAAGTATTTTTCTTATTTTATTTACCATGTGTTTAGAGAAGGGTAGTTTACCTCACTAACTTTGTTATGAATAGTATAAAGTTTTTTATAGTAAAAAAAAAAAATATTATAGTGTAAAATTTTCACATGCTATAATAAAAACAGTTTTAACTAATAGTTTTCACCACTATACTAAACACTCATTAATTAAAAGATGATTGGTATTTAAAACTGAAATTACCCCTTTTCCTTATTCTTATAATCGAGACGAATTCTAATGCTCAACTCCTCAAAATCCGACTTTAACCGCTGTGTCAGTTTTGAAGTTAAAATAAAATATTAAAAAAAACCTAAAAACAGAATCTTATAAAACAACTATTTACCCAAATTATTAAATGGATCTGAGGGTGAGACTGAGGCCTCTACCAGAGCGGTAAATAAATGGCAGAGTCGGGTGGAGACGGTGACACTCAAAAAATGAGTCAAAATGTGGCATCATAAAACCCAGGACATGCCGTGAGGGTGTAATTATGATTCGTTATGCTATAAAACACATTCTGACTGCGATACGACCTTAGAGAGGTTCTTTCTGCCAACTGCTCTCTCTCCCCCTCTAGAGCCTAGACGAAGGAATTTTAGCATCCCAATGTGATTTTATTGCTTTTGTTTTTCCCAGGAAAAAGTAGATCACTGTGGAGTCCTGAAGCTGAACCCCACCGGCAGAGCTTCTTTGAAAGACACAAAAGATTTTACCACGCGTTTTGCAAAATCCAGCCTTCCCTAATTCGCCTCCCCACCCTTTTCAAAACTCGATTTATTTCTTTTTATGCCTCTATTTTCCCATAGACGGATTTCCTCTCAACTATCAAGCATTATTTATTTCAAGCTCCTCGTCAAAAACCCAGAAAAAGAATTGCTTCCCATTTGCTTCCAAACTGGGATTTCGATTGATATTTGGTTTTTTTTATATGAAACATGGGTGGTTTTGTGGCAGGCTTGTCGTGTGTGAATTTGAATTCCATTTCCAATGGTAAGAAGCAGCTGAGGAGCATGTTCAGGAGGCTGAGAGCTGCACTGAAGAAAAAAGCTGCCAAGAAGACGGGCAAAGAGCACTTCACGCTCCAGTATGATCTTAAAAGCTATGCTCTCAATTTTGATGATGATGGGTGTTGCAAACATGCAAAGCCTCAACATTTTTGTCCCGATATCAAAAACATTCGGTGGGTTTACGTTCTTTGGGTTGAACCATGATTGGAGAGAGAGAGTAGAGGAGAGAGAAAGAACAATCAGTGATTTCGGGTTTTCTGTTTGGTTAAAGTAGGAACAAGGGGGAAGTTGGGTGTTTTTTTGTGGTCGTGATTTTCGCTTGAGCACTTTATTTTATTTGTTAAATATATAATCTAATCAGGATCTGAATCTTTACCCTTTATCTTTATCTTTTTTTTTTTTTTTTTTTTCATGTCCATCATTTTGGTTGCATTTAATTTTCTTTTTTCTTCTATCTTTATCACCTGCACCTGGTGAATACTGGAAGTCCCAAAAAGCGTCGGCAATGGCCATAGCAATTTTCTCTCATTTATTGTGATCGTTGTTCCAGACAAAAATGGCAGCACGATCAAAGCAGAGCAAATATATTCAATTTCATAATAGAAACAGATTTGGGCCAAGTCAAAGGCACGTTTTTTTTTGCTCAAACACAATATGCCAATTTCGTTCCCCAATTTCAATCTCTTTACTAAAAGTGAAAACTAATATTTTGATAATAATCACTTCTACAAATGATTAGAAGAATAGAAACATATCTGACATTCATGAGGAAAGAAACTAAAATAAAAGTCAGTAAATGATACATCATCTCGGATTTCCATTAAACCACAAACAAATATTAAACCCTTCAAAGTAAGGACGTATCACTAGCTTCGAAGTTCAAACTGCAGGGTCTTCCAACGTGGCTGTCGACAAATCGTTTATCCGTGGGTAGGCAGCTTTCTCGTCTAGCTGATTCTGGGCCCATATCAGCATCTTTAACAAACTTGGAAGCTTTGGGTCTGTTGTTCATCAAAATGTAGAGATTTAGAGGATTTAATTTTAAAAAATTAAAAATAAAAAGACGATTTATCAGTGTCTTGAGGATTCTACCAGAAATAACCTTTCTCAGAACTATCGCCCACCCAAAAACACAAGTAACATAAACTATCCAATTGAAATACACACACACACAAAATCTGTCTTGCCCGTGGCACTCGAAAAAGTGAGGAGAACAGATTCAAAATCAACATTTCTTGTTTTAAAAAAAAGTATTTCTGCTCTACTAGAGGCAAGACCTTGTGTTCTAAGACAAATAAACCGAACTTCCCATAAATAGCATCAAAATTCCAGTCCCACAGTAGTTGAAAGAATCAAATATTGTTGAAATACTTCATTTTGGCGATTATACACCCTTTAATTTGTACATTACAATACATTAAATAATGCATGGCAATCGGAACTCGAAAGGATGTGTTGGCTTAGATAATTCAAATAGCAGAGACACCAACCTTTTTCATGACTCTGGCTAGTAAGGATGGCTGCATTTACTTCACTCGCAGTTTTCAGGCGCTGAGATATGTCCAGAAGCTCACCAACAGGACAGTTTGAGACGTCTTCAAAGGCTAGAAGAGCAACAGTCTTCTCCAACTCTTCTAAAAAGCTTTGCTACAAAAGGCGGTAGAAATCTCACTTTAGAATGTCAAGTTTTGCTTCAAAAGGGAGCAAACAGTACGAAGTTTTACACTTGATTACAATAAGTCATACAAGCTTTTTATGAAGAGATCTTCCTTGTATTCAAGTTCAATTGAACTTACAGTCAAGTAAATAAACCAAAAAAAAAAAAAAAAAACCAACTAATATCAGGTTAAAAGTCAGAACGAACTTTGAATCCTGAAAATTAACATGAATGACATAAATAGATAATCGAAACAGATATATAAGAAGTTGAATCTTACATTTTCTTCTCCTCTTGGAGCTAACTCTTCCTGAGCAAACTCAAGAGCCTCTTCCACTTTTCCATTTCGAATCAGCTCAATTAACCTTTGCTGTTGAAGATGGAAAAACAACTGGGGATTTGTATCCAGAATCTGCATATAAAAATCTAGGATTAAGTAATAATTGTTGCCCCTCAGTATGATCCCTATGCAAAACAATTGTGACTCAAACAGGAAGAAAGTATATGAGATGATACTTGGGAAAAAGACTGATGGTATCAGAATAGAAGAAAAACCAGGAGAAATAAGGTCTAACTATTAGAAGTTTAGGCCCAAGATTGTATATTGCAAAATCCAGAGACGTATTAAATAAGTGTAAAAATTTGCAGTAAACTGCAGAGAGTAATAATCCCCACCTACATTAACATCACCAAATCAAACAACCAAAAGTGATAGAAAATACTAGAATGGAACAAAATTACCAAAAGACTGGGAAGAAAAAAGCAATCCCACCTCAGGATTTAGATCATTAACTTTCTCAATTGCATCCTCAACATTTCCGCATTGCACTGCTTTCTTTACAGCCATGCGATCTGTAATTGTCACAATATCTATGTCTGCTGTTTATTCATAAGGAAAAACTAAAAATCCAGTGTGACGGGTGCACCAAAGTGCCAAGGTACCCGAACAATTATAGCAACAGTAACAGCAGTGGAGCATCAAATAAACCAAGGATACGTTCGGTTCCAGATTCCATCCGGAATTTCTCAGCAGCTTCTACATAGCCTTCAGTAACAAGAAAATTCATGACCAATTTATTCATGTCTTCTTTCCTAGTCTTTACATCATTGAGCTTCTTCTCCCACTCTTCCCTAGTAATCACTCTCTTAGACGTTGCCTGCAAACAAAATAATATCACAAACTTACTTCAACCACATATTTTCTTGGCTCAACTCCCTGGATTAGCCTTAAAAGAACTAATATTTGGTCTTTCTTTTTTCATTTTCTTATGGGAACAATAACTAAACTAAATATACTACTACACCTTGCTCAGATAAAGCAGAATTTGTAAGTTCCAAAGTCAAAACAATGCCAAAAAGAGACCAAAATCCAATCTCCACACAATAACAGAAGTTTTAAACCTAATTATAATATCTCCAATCTTGAATCAATTTCACTAAATATGCACCAAATTTAACATTTTTAACGCACTTTATTCTCCATCTTCATTAAAAAAAAAAAGAGATAAAATTACAAGAAAGGATAAGCACAAACACTGTAATCAAAACTAAGAACAAAGAATTCGATTACCATTGCTTCGATCTCTGCAAGCTGACGAATCACAATCCAGAGCAGCGACATCAGTTCACCGCCTTCAGGCCCATTTGCAATCTCACTGCGCATTTCACAGCAAAACAAAATTCAGATTGCCAAGGGAAAAATACGCACACACACATATTAAAACCGTCGCATCCTAAAACCAAAAAACTAATCTGACCTACAAGTTCAATCTCGGTGTCCTAAACACCGAATTCCAGAAGAATCACGAGAGAAATGCGACTACAACTGAACCTGGAGCGAGAAAATCCTCGGGAAAATTGCGGATTAAATGAAAAGAAAAAGGAAAAAGTACGTGAAAAGCGTCTGAATCTGGCGATGATTTGGTTTGCAGGTTTTCGCCAGGGTGGTGGTGATGTATGAATGTTCTGCACAGGTACGGAGCTCCGGTAACCGATCCGTTTCTTCTCCCCCTTTTTCCCGTCTGGTTTTCGCTTTCGGATTTTTTATTCGGGGCTAATCACAGGTCGGTCGGGCTGTTTTTGATGGAATTCGGGTTACCCGGTCGTGCCCCTTGACTGGTAGCTTGACTGCCGGCCCTTTTTTTGGCCCAACATATTTGGGTTGACCTAGGGATCAGCACGTTCGAGAAAATTTGGTCTCACGTCCTTGCTTCAACACTACTATTATTTTATTTTATGTAAAAATTACAATACGTGTCTAAATTATTGTTATAAAATTAAAATTTAACATAATATTTAAAATATTTTAAAAATATTTTTAATGATATAGTAATTATCTTAATGATATTACATATTATATATATAATTACATATAAATAATTTTAATAATATCATTATGAGACATTTGTAAAATTTTTATAAATTAGTGTCATATTTTAATTCAATAAATGTAATTGGATCAATTGTCTCATTAACTTATATTTTATACCACTTTTTTCAAACCTTTAATTTAAACATCTTTTGATATACAATATGTATAAATTATTTTTAAAAAAATCTCACCACCTAGCTCTTTCTCTTTCTCTTTCTTTCTCTTTTCTCTTCCCTCACTCTATATTTCATGCTCTTTTCTCTTTCTTCCTATGTCTCTCTGTTCTCTTTCTCTTTCTATTCTATAAAAGTAATGTATTTCAAATTTTGTTCACAGAAGTGGTGAGAATCAAAAGTAGTACCACATAAGTAGTATTTATCAATTGACCCCCAACTTCTCATTGTAATGGTAAGGCCCACTTGTTGTTTATAGGGTGTTTGGCAAAAAAAAATTATGACAAATGACATGGCATTTGAAAAAAATATAAACAAATAGCATACTCTGAAAATATTTGAATAAAATAACACATTTTCTACCTAAATCTTTAATCTCGAATCTACCCCTGGGAGGTTGATGTTGCAAAGATAATCGATTGGAGAAGAATCTCTCTTCTCCTCCCTTCACTTCCTCTCACAGCCATTGTTGTTGACAACAATATTCTCGTTTTGTCTATCTCTCTTTCTCCTTCTCTCTCTCTTTCCCCTTTCGTAAAAAACAAAATACCAAACATTGCAGCTTTTCAACGGATATCCCATTGCAGCCAGAAGAATGCCTTGCCGATGCGAAAAAGAGGAGTATTCTGGAAGAGAGGAGCTACTGGGGAAAAAGAGAGAAAAAGAGAGGGAAGAGGGTACTTGATTGCTAGGTTTTTGTAATTTTGGTATTTTAGTCATTTTCTTGATTAATTAAAACAAATCTAAAATTAAATGAGTTATTTACTAACTATTTTAACGTTTTGGTCTATTAATTTTTATTCAACTATTAATCTGACCTATTTTTCTCGTTGTCCTATGTGGCAAAATCAGTTGTAAACCGAAACTTTTAGGAAGCAAGCTTTGCATTAGCTTCTATTGTCGTAATTTAAAATTACTAAATTAATCTTTATAATAATACATGATTTTAAATCTATTCATTTTTTTTATAACAAATAAAAATAACATTAGTGCCAAAAATGTATAATTTATTTTGAATGTATTTTTTTTGATGTTATTGCGATGTCTTTTTTTAGTGTGTGCTTTTTTAACTTTTTAAAAGCACATTATTATTTAAGAACAAAATTAAATTTTTTATATTTTAATGTACAAATATTACGTATGTTTACTTTAAAATTAAAATTAAAATTAAAAATTGAAACTATATATATGCTTAGTAAAGCATGTCTCTTTTTGTCATTATATATCTCCCTAACAATTTTATACATAATTTATTAAACATTTACCATTTTATTTCTGATATTCACGTCAACTTTGAAAATGGAAGTTATCAAACACTTTCTTGCTTTGGTACGTAGCAAAGCATAGCAAAAGTAACAACAAAGCGTAACATAACAATACTAAATCGACCCTGTGTCATCTTTGAAACTTACTTTTTTTTTTACAATGTATGTTTAAGCACGGGATGACTTAAATGGATAATATGAATGATAATATTATATAACTTTTTAAGTGTGACATGAATAAATATATTTTTTAAAAAATAGCACAAAATGTGATTTTCTCTAACATACCAACTACACGACATAACGTCAAAATAATTAGATATCACTCTTCAAAAGTGTTATTATCCTAAATTGCCCAAATAATTAGGCATGCTCCTTATGTTTTACACTTTTTTGTTTAACGTGGTGGAGGATTTTTACTCTTGGCCTCAACATTGTAAATATGGGTGAGAATTTTCTACTATGTTATGCTTAGCCATTAATTTGAATGATTTTTTGGCATATAAAATCTTGGGAGAAACAGGTATGTAGATTTTTTTTTAATTTAAAGTAGTAAACAGTGAGTTTTAATATATTTAAAGTAAATAGCATATACATTACATAAATAATTTATTTATAAAGCGAAAAAAATTATAGGATTTGAGAGATAATGGTCGTTTTTTAATTTTTTAACAATAAATGGTTGAAGTCTTTGAAAATTAAGGAAATAATCGTTTGTTTAAATAATATATCAATGACATATTAATGTTACTCAATAATTACTGCTAATCAGAGCATCAACACATCAATGTGATGATGTTAATCAATGTTACGGTGTTCACGGATCAGATTACATGGATTAAGGGTCAATCTGTGTATATCGAATTGAAAAAATCACAATTTAAAACCAATTTGTAAGAGACTCAATCTAACCTAGTCCGATTCATGAACAATGGATTCTATAGATTGGAACCTACATATTCACGAATTGGGCATTTAAATTAATTAAAAACTAAAAATAAAAAAGCATAATATAACATGACATAATTAATTCAAATCCAATAAATTATAATCCAATACAATGCAAATTGGTTAATAAACTAAATTGTTGTATTACAACAAACAAACTTAAAACAATTAAAAGAAAAACTTCCTTAAAAAAAGAAAAAAAAAAGCCATTGGTATTTTAAAAATTATTAAAACATGTCTTTATTTTGGGGCTGGATTTTATTTTATTTTACTTAATAAAACATGTCTTTCAGAAGTAGCCGTAGGTATTTTAAAAATTTGTATCTGTGTGTCTATATATATATATATATATTAATGTATAGAATTCAAATATTATATATATCAGATTTATAGATTACACGGATTGAAAGATACTCAATCTGAATATGTTGGATAAAAAAATTCTCAATCGAAACCCAATTCGTATTTTTTATAATAAAATCTTGATTGGATTGAATGAATTATACAAATTGGTGAATTCTGTGAATACTCCTAATCAATATATTGATTTGTGGTTTGTCACTTATTAACTTGATGGCTTATTATTGATTAACTTGATGGTTTAACAATGATGAACCAATATTAGTTAATGATTAACAAATTTTAATAAATAATAAACTGGTTTCTCAATAGTAAAACAATGATAAACTAATTTATCAATGACAAATTATAGTTAATCAATGGTATACTAATATTAATCAATGATGTACTGATAAGTAATGATATATTGTTGTGGAAAAAATACCGTTTTCTTAATTTTCAAGAAGTTCTGTCACTTTGCTAATTTTTGAAAAGTTCGTCCATTAATTTAGTGGCCACAAATGGACCATTTACTTTACTTTAGTTTCTCAAAATTTATTTAGTAGAAGTAAATAAATTATTTACTTTGTAAATCCTGGTTACTTCAAATATTTTCAAACTTACTATTTACTTAAATAGTTTTTTAAAAACAAATGTCATTTACTAAAATTTAAAAACTCCTTGAAATGAATATTATGTTTCCTGTATAAAACTTAAAATGGATTTGTGTAGTAAGTACAGTTGACCAAGTTGCCCAAAATCTATTCTTGCACTCGGCGTTTGTTGTGGTCCTTTGCTTGTGTTGATCATATCTCTGTCGTCGTCCATCTCCCCCGTTAGGGGTTGCGCAACCGGATATCCCCCGCACGACGGCCGTCATGGCAGGACTTGCGCGCTCTATCAAAATTGCTTCCCCTTGTTAACACACTTGTTGCCTCCTGTTGGTCAAATTTCCTCGTGAGAAATCACAGTAGCATGGGTATACTACCACCACAAACATGGTGGTAGCCAGAACTTATAGAAAACCCGGTGGAATTCGTTTAGTATTACAATAAAACTTCCATCATAGCAAACTACTAACAAGTTTCTGTTAGTCTCTTGGTATGATATATGTTGTCCATAATAATTTTGGTACTCTCGATTTGCTAATGTTAACATTTTCTACAAACGCAAACCCTTTTTGTATGACAAAATTCAGGTTGGGAGGGCGTGATCGAGGCATTTGTTTCGCTGCCCATAAGTATCTTAGATGTTTTTTTTTTGCTTTTTTATACCAATTGTTAGATCAAGTTTTTTTTTTTTTTTTTTTTAGACTATAACTTTTGGTTTTGGTGTGCTCTTTTTGTTTAGGCTCTTTACACATATACCACAAAAATAAAGTTTAGATTGATTTATTCTACAAAAATAAATAAATGCAAAAAACATCTCGTCACATCATCATACTATAATTTATAGCATCAAATATAGTCTCAAAACACAAATTAAATTCTATAAAAATAAAATATTTTTTTATTGTCACTAAGAGTATATAATCTTTTTAATTTAATTGCCAATAGTATTTAATTAGATAGTTTTTTAGATGTGATACAAATCAATCTACACCAAACAGTTTGTGATAAATCATAAATATCTCTTTTTGTTTCTTTTTGTATAAATCACCTTACATATATTCTAATATATCCATGTAATATCAAAAGTCTTAATTATTCCTTTTTCATGGTAGTAGCGAAAAAGTCAACATTTTCACGCTCCTATAAAAAAATAAACGCACACATATCCATGAATATGTTTCATTTTTTACTATCACCATGTGAACGTTCTCTTGCTACAAATTCCACACACACACGCACTCCTTCGCGGACTTACCTAATTAATCTGTCTTTTTCAATGGAGTTTCTAAATGACATAAAAGATAAGGAATCTTCTCTTACTATATCTTTCAGCTTCCTTTTTACTTTCTGTTCTAAGTGTATAACTAGCCTAAATTTTTTTAACAAAAAAAAAAAATAATTGATCTGATGGAATAATGTTTTCATATTTCATGAATGCCATTCTACGCGATAACATGTAAAATTTAAATGTGTTACAAGAACATATTGTTAAAAATAGAATAATAACATAAGATTTTGGGTTTCTCAAATTAGTTGATACACCTTTTCAACGACGGAGGGAACTTATAAGGTTTTAACTTATTTTTTTCTGTTAAGCCCCCTTAACTTTTTTCTTTCTTTGTTAGTCTCTGTATATATAGGTATATATTACAACAAACTAACCAAAGCCCACCTAAAACTTTAAAATCCAATTTTATACCCACAAAAATATAAAAAGCACGACTTTGCAAAAAAAAAAAAAAAAATCGATGGATAATAAAATTTTAACGTCCAATACATATAAAGAAAGACTTTTATAACTTAAGAAAAGAACAAAAAGAATAAAGAACATATTACCTGCATGGAGTTATTCTGCACTATTGTTGATATACAAATACAAGGATGGAATGATTTTTTCAGTAAATAAATACCAACTTGTTTCTCTGTGTAACATTTTTTAATCTAAATAATTCATTTTCATATCTTGTGACAAAAGAAATGTTATTTTTAATTAATTTATTATTTATTTGGTTTCTAAATGATAATAAATAAATTAAAATAAATTAAGTGGTCCAATATATAAGTATTTTCAAAAGGTTGTCAACTAAAAGATATCTCTCAACTGATATAAAGTTTTAGAAAGAGGGCCTTATTTTAGAGATACCTCTTGATGATAACACACCCTGATACTGGGTGTTTATAAATATCATGTAAGAGAGTTCACAAACCTTGCAATTTTATTCAAAAATACATCATCTCTTCAAAATTGTAGAACGTTTAAAGATTCTCTTTTTTTCAGGAATTTTTGAAGAGATTCTCCATTCTTACTGTGTTTGTCAATGGTTGGAGGTTAAATTTTCTTTCATTTACATTTTCGTATTTAGATGAGCTTTTATGCAATTTGGTTTATGCATAAATGTTGAAAATCAAAATTATATATGTAAATTTTCTTACATTTGCTATCGAGAGCATAGTTTTTTCTCTGCCTTGATATATTTGAATAGAGTTTTATGGAGTTTTTCAAAATACCCAAAACTTTGTTGTACTTGAAATCATTTTTTGATATTTTTGATGAAAACTAATGTTAGAAATAATTAAGAAATTTATTTTCTAACATTTCTAGATTTTTAAAACATTAATGCTGGTGCCCATAATGTATGGAATTAACCAGGTGAAGAAGACCCAATTCGGCTGAAAATTCGATTTTAGGGGGGGCAAAAACGACATGTCATTTTGGCTTTTGAAGGGCACGTTTTTAGACAACAAAACGACGTGTCGTTTTTTGTTGAGTAAATACAAAACGACATGTTGTTTTTCACATGTCGTTTCACTCGGGCCGTTTCTTGTTGTTTCAAAATGACATGTCGTTTTCTTTCAGTAATGAAACGGCATGTCATTTTTAGGGGCATTTTTTACCTAAAAAAAAAATTAATTAATTCTATTTTGGTATTTTTTACAGAATTTTATTTGGGTATTTTAGAAAATTAATTTTTGATGAATCTAAAATGAATTTAATGAAATCCAAGATTTTATTATTTATGTTTAAATAAAATTTTGAAAATTTATTTTAGATATATTATTGAATTTATGCATAATTTATTTAGCATGTATTCTGTAGTATTAATTTTTAATACATGCAAATTCATAAATATTTTATGCATGACAATTAAATGTCTTGATTGATTTATATAATTTTAATTAATTTAAAAGTACCCACAACATCTTAGATTATATAAAATTATATGTTAAGTTTTTTAATCACATTTAGTTAAATGGATATTAATTGTAACTAATTATGTTTGGTATAATGAAATTTATCCCACAGGAAATTGTTTAGGATGAGATATTAAACTATTTTCTTAATTTGCCCACAGGGATTAAGAAATGGAATATAATTTAATAGTTTCATTAAAGATTGTATGTGAATCAATGTGAATTAGAAACTTAGCCCACATGTAGTTTTGATATGTCATATGATTCATAATTTTTGTAGCATGATTTACATTGGTAAAACATATTATATAGTTATTAGCTTCAAATTTTGTGACATGAGCATGTATATTTGATGCATTGCAATAATTCAACCTATTAATTTATCTGATATGAAATGTGATATTCTCGAGCTTAAGAGTGATAACTATAAAGTTTGGAATGAGAGGATTCTCCTTCATTTGAGGTGGATGGACGTTGACTATGCCATTAGGAAAGATGAACTGCCCCATTAGGAAAGATGAACTGCCCTTTATCACTAAGACCAGCACTCCAAATGATGCTAGTTGATATGAAAAATAGGGGCGATCCAATCGTCTCTTAGTTATATAAAGATCAAAATCTCTATTAGGATCAGGGGTTCGGTTGATCAATATGACAATGTTCGAGCACTACTAAAAGCTATTGATGAACAATTGGAGTCTTCGGATAAGGCATTAGCAAGCACTTGATTATGCAATTTTCATCCTTGAAGCTCACCAATATTAAAGGCATGCGTGAGCATATCATACGCATGAGGGACATTGCAGCTCAATTAAAGACACTTGAGGTTGACATGTCTAATTCTTTCCCGGTTCATTACATTTTGAACTCTCTTACCTCTGAGTTTGGTCCCTTTAAGATCTCCTATAACACATATAAGGACAAATGGTCAATTAATGAGCTGTCGAACATGTGTGTTCAGGAAGAGGGAAGACTCATCATAGAAGACGGAGAGAAAGTAAATCTGGTAACCCAGGAGAATAAGAAGAAGTTTCAAACTAAGCAAAAAGGAAAAGGCAAAGTTCCTACCTAGCCGTTAAGAAGGAGTTCAAGTGCTTTTTTTATAAGAAGAAGGGGCACCTAAAGAAGGACTGCTCTAAGTTATTGGAATGGCTTAATCAGAAAGGTACTCAACTCTCACTTGTCTGTTATGAATCCAATAAATTGATGTTAATTATAACACATGGTGGATTGACTCTTGTTCTACAATCCATGCTACCAATTCCCTGTAGGGATTGCAAAACCTGCGGAAGCCAGTGGGAAGTGAGCAAAGCATCTATTCTGGAAATAAGATATGCTCATATGTAGAGGCTATAGGAACGTACAAACTAGTCTTAAGTAGTGGCTTTGTTTTGTATTTGGAAAAGACATTTTATATTCCTAGTTTTTTTAGAAATTTAATTTTAGTTTTCAAACTTGTATCAGTTGGATTTTCCTTTAAATTTTCATAATCTTCTTTCAATTTGTTTTATAAATATGATTTTATTGGATATGATACTTTGCCTGATGGTCTTTTTTGTCTTAATTTACAAAATGATGCCAATTATACTATTTTTCACGTTCATGTAAATGTTGGTATAAAGCAATGTGTTGTAAATGATGAATCCTTTATGTTGTAGCATCGGTGATTGGGACAAATCTCCATTGAGAGAATTAAAAGATTAGTACATGATGGAGTACTTAGTACTTTAGATTTTACTAATTTTGATATTTGTGTGGACTGCATTAAGGGTAAGCAGACCAACAAGTCAAAGAAGGGTACCGAGAGGAGTTCTAATTTATTGGAAATCATACATATAGATAAATGTAGTCCAGACATGGACACATACTCTCAAAGGTACTTCATCTCTTTTATAGATGACTACTCATGATACATGTATCTCTACTTGCTTAATAATAAAAACAAAGCACTAGATGCTTTTAAGGTCTTTAAAGTGGAAGTAGACAACAATGTGGAAAGCAAATTAAGATTGTGAGATCAGATAGAGGTGGAGAATACTATGGTAGATACATTGAGCATGGACAAGCACCTAGTCCATTTGCTAGGTTTCTTCAAAAATATGGGATTGTTGCCCAATATAATATGCCTGGTTCTCCAGACCAGAATGGTATAGCTAAAAGAAGAAACCAAACATTATTGGACATGGTGCAGAGTATGCTTGCTAGCTCCAAAATTCCTGAGTCCTTGTGGATTGAAGCTCTTAATACAGCATGTACATATTGAACTGAGTTCCAACCAAGGCTATCGCAAAGATGCCTTTTAAGTTATGCAAAGGTTGGAAACCGAGTTTGTGACATGTACGCATTTGGGGTTGCTTGTCGGAGGTAAGAGTTTATGATCTACAAGAGAAGAAGCTAGGCCCAAGGACCATAAGTGGATATTTTGTTAGTTATGTTGAACGGTCTAAGGGATACATATTTTATTGTCTATCTTATATTACTAAATTTGTGGAATCAAGGAATACAAAATTTCTTGAGAATGACTTGATTAGTGGGAGCAATAGATCCTAGAAAACTGTTCTTGAGAAAGATCATATAGATGCTCAACATTCCACTTCTTATGATAGATTGATTGTTGTACACAACACGCCTAAAGTTCAAATACATGATGAACAACAATAAGTCATTCAAGTTTCACAAACTGCTGATCAAGAAGTATTGGATCCTGTTGAACAAGAGATACAGAAATCTGTTGAACAGCTTGTTGAACAACATGCTCCTCAGGAGAATGTCGAGCCAACATTAAGGAGATCTACTAAAGAAAAGCAATAGGCGATATCTAGTAACTATATTGTGTATCTACAAGAGTCTGACAAAAGTGTTGGAGCCGAAAATGATCTTGAAACGTTTTCACAAGCCATGAGTTTTAAGGAATCTAACTTATGGTACAGTGCCATGATAGACGAAACAGATTCTATAGCATCTAACAGAGTCTAGGATCTCGTTGAGTTGCCTAATGGTGTAAAAGCTATTGGATATAAGTGGGTCTTTAAAATGAAGAAAGACTCATTGGGCAACATTGAGAGACATAAGACAAGACTCATTGCCAAAGGTTCACTCAAAGAGAAGAAATCGATTATATGGAGACTTTTTCTCCTATATCTAAAGAGGATTCTCTTCGAGTCATTATGGCATTGGTCATTCATTTTGATTTAGATTTGCATCAAATGGATGTGAAAATGGCCTTTCTCAATGATAATCTAAAGGAAGAGGTTTATATGAAACAACTAAAAGGATTTTCCTTTAGTGATGGTAAGCATTTAGTCTGCAAGCTTAAGAAATCCATATATAGATTGAAACAAGCCTCTCGTCAGTAGTATTTGAAGTTCCATGACGTTATTTCTTCATTTGGTTTTGAAGAGAATATCATGGATCAATGTATATACTACAAGGTCAGTGGAAGTAGGATTTGTTTCCTTGTGCTATATGTGGACGACATATTACTTGCAACTAATAAAAAGGGTTTGCTATATGAGGTGAAGCAATTTCTCTCAAAAAACTTTGATATAAAGGACATGGGAGAGACATCTTATGTCATTGGCATTAAGATTCATAGGGATAGATCTTGAGGCATTTTGAGTTTGTCTCAAGAGACCTATAACAAGGTTCTAGAAAGGGTTCGGATGAAAGATTGTTCACCAAGTGTGACACCTATTATGAAGGGTAACAGGTGCAATTTAAACCAATGCCTAAAAAATGAGCTCGAATGGGAACCAATGAAAAACATTCCATATGCTTCAGCTGTTGGAAGCCTAATGTATGCTCAGGTTAATACAAGACCTGACATTGCATTTGTTGTTGGAATGTTAGGCACATATTAGAGTAACCCAAGTGTTGACCACTAAAGAGCTGCAAAGAAGGTGATGAGATACTTTCAAGGAACTAAGGATTACATGTTCATGTATAAACGGGCTGATAATCTAGAGGTGATTGGATACTCCAACATAGACTTCACTAGCTATGTTTATTCGCGAAAATCAACATCTGCTTATGTTTTCATATTTGCCAGTGGAGCTGTATCTTGGAAGAGTGTGAAGCAAACTTTGACTGCGACCTTTACTATGGAGGCCAAGTTCGTTTCTTGTTTTGAAGCCACTTCACATGGTGTATGGTTGAAAAGTTTCATATCATGGCTTAGAATTATGGATTCTATTTCTAGGCCATTAATATTGTACTGTGACAATTTAGCTGTAGTATTTATGGCCAAGAACAACAAGAGCGGTAGTCGAAGTAAACACATCGACATTAAGTACTTGGCTATAAGAGAACGTGTTAAAGAAAAGAAAGTGGTTATTGAACATGTTAGCACTGAGTTGATGATTGCCGATCCTTTAACTGAAGGCATGCCATCAAAGATTTTTAAGGATCATATAGTATGTATGGGACTTGGTTCCATGATGTGAATTTCATTGTACATTCATTTTGGTTATTTTTACGAAACTCTTATTTAGTTGTGATGTTTTCTCATATTTAGTTGTGTACATATTCAGTTATTTTGAGAAAAATCAATTAAGTTGGACTTGGAATAAACATAACGTTTATTCATTAAGTTATGTTCCTATTTATTAGTTAGTATTAAGGGCTATAATGCATTGTAATACATAAAAGATAATACTCATTCTAAGAGGACCTATCGCCACGATTCATGTGT
This sequence comes from Artocarpus hirsutus, assembly GCA_946598075.1. Taxonomy (NCBI): domain Eukaryota; kingdom Viridiplantae; phylum Streptophyta; class Magnoliopsida; order Rosales; family Moraceae; genus Artocarpus; species Artocarpus hirsutus. Next base: position 28,843 of record CAMOHE010039748.1, read on the forward strand.
TTATTCCTTAAGTTTGAGATTGGTTAATTTTGGTTATTTAGAAAATATATGTGAATGAAGTGGGAGAATGTTAATTTTAATTTATTTATTATTATTTATTTGGTTTTTAAATGAATATAAACAAATTAAAATAAATTAAGTGGTCCAATATACACGTATTTTCTAAAGGGTGTCAACCAAAGGATATCTCTAAATTGATATAAAGTTTCAGAAAGAATGTCTTGTTTTAGAGATACTTCTTGATGGTAGCATACTTTGATAGTGTGTGTCTATAAATATCACGTAAGAGGGTCCATAAACCTTGAAGTTTTATTCTGAAATACATCATCTCTCCAAATTGTAGAAAGTTTAGAAGATTCTCTTTCTTTAGGAATTCTTGTAGAGTTTCTCCATTCTTACTGTATTTGTCAATGACTGGAGGTTAAATTTCCTTTCCTTCACTTTTCCGCATTTAGATTATTTTTTATGCAATTTGGTTTATGCATAAATGTTGAAAATCATAATTCAGAATACATAAATTTTCTCACAAAAAAACCTTGTCAAGAATTGATCATACAATCAAATTGGATATCAATTGATGAGTGATAATATATTTGTGCATATACAAAAGTCATCTTCAATAACATTGATAGTAAGGCTATTATATAACATGTGCAAGACATAAAAACCTGTTGAAGACAATTTACAGTACGTTAACAATTGCTTTTGATTAATTTTTTATTGTAATTAGAACTAGCCCATTTTCACAAAAATTATTAAATCTGTCACTGTACCTTTTCAATGCTATTATTATATAAATAGGGTGTTTAAGAAAGTCATTAGAACCGGAAGTTAAAACAAAAAATATTATAGTATATGAGAGAAAACACGGTAAAAAAGATTGGTAGAAACTACAAAATTGCGACTCCAACGATGGTACCGGACACTCAATTTAAGTGGTGCATATGAAAGAGCCTTCTGTGTGCATAATTAGGAGTTTGCCTCTTCAATTTCTATTTTTTTTGGTTGGAACTTGGCACCTATATTGTCCCTTTGAGCATTTCAATTGAATTTGTTAGTAGTTCCAGTTTATACTTGGGTTTGAGTTGTTGAATACAATGTGGTCTTTCTCATTTGAATTAGTGTTTATATTTCTCTAAGTTGCAATAAAATTACAATTAAAAAAAAAAAAGATTGCACATCCTTCGATTAAAAAACAAACAAACAAACAAAACAAAATAAACCCCCTTCCTCTTTAGATTGCATTTGATAATATAGTTAGAACTAAAAGTTAGAACAAATTAATTGTGGCATGTGAGAGTTTTATATTGTAGCCTATTTTTGCTTTATTACTGTAGTATTTGAGAGTTTTATACTATAATAGCTAGAACTATGTAGTTAGAACGTTCTTATCAATAAAGCTTTAGTCTTTATAATGATGTTTACAAGTTTTGTTTAGCTTTGGAGTTATTTATAATAGTTCGTAAGAAGAGTTGGAACAAATAATTTGGTTTTAAGAACTAAAGCATATAAAAGCTTTACACTGTAACTTTTTTTTAAAAAAATATATAACATCTGATAGATTTACAATATTCATAGTTAAAACTGATGGTCAGAACCGTTTTTCCAAATAACACATAAATTGTCATAATCTTAAGGTGCTCCTGTTGCCATAACCAAGCACTTCACATATGAGAAACTCATGGCATGTCCAAACTTCAATTTAAAAAACTAAATGTGAAGTTATTGAGAAATTAGTTGTGGTTTTAATTCAATTTGATTAATAATTAGGTGTTTGATTCTCAATTAAAACTAATTAGTTTTAACTAACTAACTAATAAGGTAAAACTCTTAGCAATTATAGTAAAAAAATAAAAAGTTAACACGGTGTAAAGCTCTTACATACTACAATTTTCAGTTCAAACAGTTTAATTTTAACCACACTTTTCAAACGCCTTATTATAAAATTAAACATGCATGTTGATGTTAATATTGGCGTTTTCCTTAAAGCTGATTTGTTTATTTATAAAATTAAGTAATGCATGCTAATGCTGAAGTCACTATTTTTTTTTTTGAATGGCTGAGGTCACCTTACCATTGAACTTAAATTAAATTAATAACTTTGATTTTTTTTATAAATTGGAAAATATATTTACAGTTTTTTAAATTGAAACAAAATATCTTTTACAAGTATTTTTAATGGGCATCCAAACAGATAAGAGGATTGTCGTTATGAAAGAACAAAATGAAAATGAAAATAACGACAATCTTCTCACGAAAGAACAAAATGAAAATGAAAATGAATGAGCAAAAGAAAATGAAAACGAAAATAAAAAGGTTAGGTGGGATGGAAAATTGCAGGAAATTATCCGACAAATGTACCTTCGGTTAAATGGGAATCAACTAGCGTGAACTTCAAGGTCTCCGTGTTTGGCCGGTTGGAAATTTCGGAGCTGGCCGAGGAACTTTCCCACATTCTTGAAACGGGAAACCTCATCAATTTTTGTTTTTTTTGGGAAAAGATCCATGTTTCTTCTTTGCGCGTGTAGTTTACAAACATTTCGCATATTGATTTTTTTTTTTTTCTCCTACAAAGCATGAAACAATTAATTGATTGCGCCTAATACGTATTATATATTATGTGTAATACATATTAGTAAAACATACATACAACTAAGTCAACTCTGTCTAAGTTTCCTACTCTCTTAAAGCAATTAAAATATAATTTTTATAAGAATATACATCTACAAATAACAAATAAAAAAATGTTTGACAAAATCAATTATGCTTAAAACTTTTGGTTGTTATAGTGTAAAGCTCTCACATGTTACAATGCTCAGAAAAAATGAGCTATAAAACTCTCACATGTTACAATTTTTAGTTTAAAAGTTTCAGTTTTGACTACACCTTCTAAACACCCTAAAAAAATTATTCTTTCCTAACAAAAAAATATACCCTTATCCCTTAAAAAACAATTAAAAATCAATTTGTATTTTTTTTTTACTCTTTCTGGCTTTTTTAATCAAAGAACAATAAAGATGTAGATTCCAATAAGAAAAATATAGATTTTTTATTTGTATACGCCTTGGTGCCTAATGTTAAAGCGTTACATGTATTAAAAAAAAAAAAAACATTGAGGGTGCCAAAATTGCTCTTTCATACTCCTTCTTTTCCCTTTGGTAGGGTTTCTCATATTTTCTCTTTGGTGCGCCGCCTTTGTGTGTGGATTGAAGGGTCGGAGTCCGGCCTGACCCTTGGCTGGCCTCCAGACTCCTAGCTCTATGAAAGGTTTGCTGATTGGTGTGATTTTCTTTTCTTTGGTGGGACGCGTTTAGGCTTAGGGTGTGGTGTGAGAAAAAAGTGGGTGATGGCCGTTTTAGGCTGGCCATGTGCACTTTAGGGGTGGCTATGGGTAGCGATGGTCATATTTATTCAGAAAGGGGGGTGGGGAATTTTTTCCCTCCATCGGCTCATAGGGCTCTATCTCTTGGAGATGTTGGCCTCTGCTGGACGGCAGATTCTTGGGATGGCTTTCTTTCTATTTAACGGTGGCAAGCAGCGATGTAAAGTGGGGTTCTTCTATAGGTTGTTTTGACTTTTGCTCCAGTTTTCTTCACATCACGGTTTTGACTATGGTTTTCCTCTCCTTGAGCCATAGTTGGCTTGTCCTTGGCGATTGCGTTGCTGATTGGTTTGTAATTTATTGTTTTTGGTGTTATTTATGTCAAATAACGACGTTAATGTTACTGTCGTATGTGGTTTTGTTTTGTTTTTTCGTTGTAATAACGGGGGTGGTTTCCCCATTGTTCGGTGGGTTAGACTTTGATGCCTTTAGTATCTCAGTCTCATCTGATTGGAGTTATTCACTGCCTATAATGACAATATGCGTGAAAGAGCCTTGCGCTCGATTAGTGGTATACCTATTTTGTTTCCATATGTTAGAACTTGGTACACGTTTTGCCTCTTGAGCACTGTCAATCTATTTTGCTAGTGGTTCTAGTGTGTTGTTGGGGGCAAGTTGCTATAGAAAAAGCATTCAAGCAATAGTTGAAAGCAAACACACAAGCAAACATGTTGAAGAACGAAAACATCCATACTTCTATATATTTACGATACCATTCTTTTTAGTTCTGGAACCTTGTCTGTGTTTTGGTTAACGTTTCAAAACCCAATTATTGTGTGATATGGCTACTTCCAAAATGTCCTCAAACCAATAAACACGCTTATATTCTAATGACAACTAGTATAATTGAGTTAATAAAATCTTACTATCTATTTGACAATGAAATTGTAATGACAATTGATGTAATTATATGGTTATATGAGGGTGCCATTTTCTTTTCCAGGGAATAGAGAGAAGGTACTTTTCTATTTTTTGATAATTCAGATATTCAAATTCGACTTCTAAAATTATTTTTGAGGGTATACCACACGATAAAATTATGACAGTATCCTCTCACTGCCTTGTGAAACCCTGTGCCCCCCACTCATCCTTTCTAGCTGCCTAAATTTGGTTTCATTAAGGCTCCGTTTAGTTGGAGGGATCGAAGAGGATGAATGATGAAGAGAGTTAGAGCCTAGAGGGATGAAAATTATTATAGTATTCTCTCATTTTGTTTGATAAGAGGGATAGAGAGTTTAAAGGAAAAACGATAATTATTTGGCTAATTACTATATAGTATATTTGTACAAATTGTCATTAAGAACTTTGGAAGGTAAAATAGTAGTTTGAAGCTTAATGTTGATGGATTGCTTGAATCCTTTAGCTAATTTGGTGGATTAGAAGGAGAGCACATGTCCCCACTTTTCTCTCCTACTTTCCCTCTAACCAAACAAGAACAGACCTCTTCCTCCATCTTTCTCCCTCCACCCGTCTCCCTTTCCTCCATCTTTTCTCTTCTACCAAACATAATGTAAGAGATAAAGAGAGCGAAAACGAAAAGGATTTGACGACAAAGTTTTAAGAAGAAAGAGAACTTCTTATTTCTTTTTCAGTTTTTTATTTATAAATTTAAATTATTTAATTTTGTTTAACTTTCTAAATTTTTATTCGGGATATGCGTGTTTTTACAATTTAATATTGTCTTTAATAATATAAGAAAATTTTAAGATAGCAATTACTATATTTTTAATATTTAGTCTTAAAATACTGTATTTTTTTGAAAAGTAGATGTAAAATATACAAAAAATATTGACCTCGGAAAGAAAAATGCCTTACGTAACTATACACAACCGAAGCATAGTCAAACAATACAATTGATTGTGACAAAAAAAAAAAGAAAAAAAGAATAATATTATTGAGAATTTGAGCAAACGGGATGTATATTCGCTAAGAATCATATTAGGTGCTTTCACTTTTCTTATGAATGTAATACATGCTTATTAATTAATGTACTCAAACGCCCTGTAAAGTTTTTCTGGTTTGCTTTTTTTTTTTTTTTGATAAAATGAAACTTCATTAAAGTACAAATAGTTTCAATAAAGTTATATAACACCATCCATTATATGCATAAATAATTAACAACGGCTAGATCTATAATCAAAATTTAGACGAAGCATAAAAATAAAAGACGATATCAAAACTTATAGGAGAATGACCCATTCGATATCCAGAGCAAAGCTCTTCAACGACTCATTACAAGAATTCACTACAATCAATGGGCGAATTCAATCGAACAAAATCAAATCTACCATAGTGAGGGTGCATACAACCCGACATCGATTCAAACCTAGCCACCAGTCATCAAATATCACACTACTAATTAGTGGGTGTGAAATAAAACCAAACCTGGAGGTGGGTTGACCACCTTTGTAATTACATTAGAAAAGCCCAACAACAAACACACACACGGCGGAAGCATCAACGTTTTTATTTGACAAAAACACAATAATTAAAATGGAAGGGTACAATAATGATCGTTTGAAACACATTCACAAAGGAGAAAGGAGTACACACCCATGTTCATGAAAGGATTATGCATCAAAGGAAAGCCAAACCATAGACCTTGATGACCACCTGCCACTGCTTATCATCAGCTGTCGTTGCCAACAATAATGACATCACCTCCAGGACCCTATTCCTCCAACTAGAATCCAAATTTCCCACGAGCTGATGATTTGGTGGCACTCTAAGGCCTCTTCTCATGGTTTGGTCTAAAAGAAACTTGTTTACTGATGTTTTTGAAATGAGTGAAAATAGTTTTGTTTTTAAAAATGAGGATTTTTAGGAAATGTTAAAAGTTATTTCAAAATTTTTATCTAAAAAAGGAGCAAAAATATATTCAAAAAACACCATACACAACACCAAACAAGGATTGTTTTGAGGTAACAGTTTTTTCCTGAGAAAATTTCAAATTAGCATCCTCTGCTATAGCGAAATATACGTTTGGTATCGCATATTTTGGAATATTTAATTTTGATACTTCGACCTTTGAGAAAATCTTTTTTAGCACCTCAAAACCTTTTTTGGGACTCAAAAAGGCAAAATTACCCTTTTGTATAGTTGGCTGAAATTTTGAGTATAAGAAACCCAAAACTGAAAAAAAAAACAAAAACTGAAATCTAATGTTTATTCCATAAAACAAAAACCCAGTAAAATCAATACCAAAATCAGCTCCTCCCCGTCGCACACCCTTGCCCACCCATGCCTTCTTTTCCCATGCCAGCAAACCCTCCTTTGTGCCCAACTATCCCTACCCCAGTTGATGACACTACCCGCGACCCCTACCACCCCAATCCGCGACCCCGACAAGCCTTTACCGCGACCCACCCATCCTTTTTTTTTTGTTTTTTTGTTTTGTTTTTGTTCCATTTTTATTACTTTTTTCTTCTCTCTTTTCTCCCTCTCTTCCTTTCTCTCTCTCCTCCACAGTTTCGATGATCTAAACCATGGATCTTGGCCTCATGCTCTTCGCCATCTCAGTTCTGAAACTCTTGTCTTCGTTGCATCATTGGTCATCGAGATCGAACCCAAAACACAAGAGTAGGTTTGAAGGAAGCTTCGCCACAATCAGCAAAGTCGTACCTAGAAAATCTTCTCCCCATTTTTTGACAATCATGGCCATGAAATCCTTCGAAAGAGAGAGAAGAGATCGAGAAAGAGAGAGAGAGGGAAATATAAGGTAAAAATCATGCCCTAACGTCCTTGACGAAACCTGGAGATCGAGAGCGCAACATTGATGGAGCGGAGGAGCTTGATGGATATAGTAGATTTTGGAGATAAGGATGATAGAAAGAGTTTTGGGGAGAGGTTTTTGAATTTCGATGGATATGGTAGATTTTGGGGATTAAGACAAGAGAGAGTTTTAACGGATGTGATAGATTTTGAGTTTTTGTTTTTTTTTTATTGCTCAAAATTTCAGTCAATAATATAAAAAAAGTAATTTTATCTTTTCGTATCTCAAAAAAATTTTGAAGCATTAAATATTTTTCTTAAATGTTAAAATACCAATATAAATATTTTAAAATGTAAGATACCAAAAATTTTGCTATCACAAAGAGCATAAATTTCGGAATTTACCTTTTTGAAGGGAGTAACATGGCATTAAATTCGAGTTGTAATTTGGAAACGTCTATCCATACCACGAACCGTAACCAGCGTGGGCATCGGGATCCGTGATCGTCCACGTAATCCTAATCCCCTCTCTTTTTTATTATTTTAATTTTAATTTTATTATTTTTTAAATAACAATCCACGTAATTTCGGTGGGAAAACGACAACACGGAGTACAGTATTATTCAACTTGCGCGCCTGACCGACTTTCGCCCTTATCGCTCACGCCCTGCTATAAAATAAAATAAGCCGAAAATAAAAATACTATTCTATTCCAAAAAGAAAAAAATAATAATTAATAATAATAAAAAAAGAAAAAGTCGTTAACCTGCGCACACATTTCTCAAAACTTCTATTTAAACCTACGCCACCGCACATTTTTCACGATCCGCGACTTTGTCCTCTCCGACGTAAAGGAAAAACCAAAAACAAAAAAAAAAAAAAAAGGAAATAAAAAATAAAGAAAAGAAGAAGAAGAAGAACGAACAGAGGAAAGTCGCTTAGCGAACCTTCTCCGAAATTGCTTTCTCCTCTCTTTCGCTCTCGAAATTCCCTGATTTTTTCTTTTCTTTTGCCTGGTTGTTTACGGAGAACATTTTGCTGACGGTTCGAATTCGGTTAGGCTCAAATCTTTTTTTTTTTTGGAAAAACTGGAAGCGCTCGGGGCGGTTATTGTTTGGTTTTGTTTTTCCGGAGGCTGAAAGGGAGTTAGGGTTAGGGTTTTTCGTGGCGGTTTTTGATTGTTATGTCTAGGGAAGAAGAGAACTTGAGATTTGTTATGGAAGGTAATTGGACCAGCTTGGAGCAGAGTAACGGCTTCGTTGACGAGTTCGCTGGCGATGGTTTGTTTGAAGAAGGCGATTTGTCGATTGATCTGGATAGGCTTTTCGACATTGTTGAGGAGGAACGCGATAAGGAGGATTCTGATCCGTTGCAGGTAGGTTTCTTCGGCGCCAATTTTCTCGGAAAATGCTCCAACCCTTTTGAATTTCAGTTCTCTCTCGAGGAACGGAAATTGCTTGCCTTTTGTGATCTTTCGTGGGTGTTAGATAGAGATGTGTTTATCTACTGCATTGCAAAACAGAATTGAGATGTTGAGCTTTAGGAATTTATGTTATTATGGGTCCATATACGGATACAGGTTTGTTGCTGTCAATGTTTTGAGTATTGGGACGTTCTTTTGTGATGGGCACTTTTGGGGACACTCGTTCGCAGCTTGAAAACGTTGCCCAGAGAATCATAATAGTTGATCACGCTGCAAAACAGTGAGTGCAAGTTGGTTTAGAGAAAACACTAAACAAAGTGGGGTGTGTCGGAAAATGTATTAGGTGCTGACTCTTAACGGGAGTCAGTAGTCACATTGGTTTATGGCCCGTGATCTATTAGTTACTATTTTAGTTGTGAATGATTAGACTAATTTGGAGATTTTCTTGCTGTTTGAGTCGGGGTACTATTGTTGTGACAATTTCAGCGATTTTTCATGTGGCTTGGAAAGATTTCAGTAATTATTTTGTGGAATCTCGAATTTTTTAGTTGATCATAGCCAACTGACATCAAGAATTTCACTCATAATCATTTTTTTCTTTGCCTTCCTAATATCTGGTGGCCTTATTATGGCGCTTGTTTTTATAACCCGCTATGGATCTTTTAGAAATCCTTCATTGTGCTGAAATTTTGTGTGTTGATTGCAGAATTGTTCAGTGGTTTCATTAAAAAATGCATCACAAGGTGAAGCAGTTCCTAGTGCCATCAATGATTATAGTGCTTGTCCAGGTAGGGCTTGATATATCGGCACCGACTATTTTAGCCTTTTGAATTTGTTTTTTGAAGATTTTTTTTAAAGTTTTTGAATTTTTTTTTCCTTCTTCCTCATACTCTATGTTGCAATCTGATTTGATTCCAATTTCTACAGTGTATGATTTAGTGGGTCCCAGAACCTTGCACCCTTCATACAACTCAGAAGCCTCCGACTCAATAACAGGGATTCCAATTGTTGCAGAGAATGAGCTAGTGGGTCCTAGCACGCTGCAACCTTCATACGACTCTGAAGCCCAAGATTCAGTGACAGGGGTCTCAGGTGGTTCCTTTGGTTCCACAATGAACCACGACTTAATCTTGGACTGTAGGGTTCAGCAGTCTCCAGTGAATGCTTGTTCTGCAAGTCTTAAAGATTGGATTTCACTTGCCCCAAGTGATGGAACTTGCTTGTCTGAGAGGACCAGTTTTTCACTACCTGCTACTAGTACATTATCTAATTTTCCTCATACAGATGCTAACTATTCTTCAGATTTTGTAGATAAATTAAATAGCACTCTGCAGGTAGGAACTGAAATTCAAGTCAGGAAAAATGAAGCTGAATTCAGTCCCCAAGGCGTGTAAACTCTTTCTTGACTTAACCATAGGACTTAGAACTGGATTATCCAACATGATTTTGGAACTATAATCTTGGTATTGCCTATCATCTATGAATTCGGAGGACAACAGCTAATTAATGTTGTTCTGATGTTTGCAGATGTTTTTGAATACCCTGGTTCTAAGAACATTGGTATAAATTTTTGTAAGAATGAGACCTTTGGTCAAAATACGATGGAAGCTGTGGGACCACCAACAGATAACTTGTATACATCTGCAGAAATCCCCTTCATGGATGCAGATTTGTGCTCAGGAGACATAGCTTGTAAGGAGTCTGCCATTTGTACAAGTACTCATATTATGAGTGACTACTCCACTGCACAATGCAACATGGGAATAGATTATCACTTCCCTAATAGTTATAATTCTCAAATTTTTACAATAAACGGAGAATTGAATAATAGCGTGAAGGATGAGGAAGGGGAATTTCCAACTGAGAGTACATGCTCAAGTACTAAGATGAAATTGAATGGCCATAGTGGGGGAAATGGACAATCTGCCTTAGGGTTTTCAATGAGCAATTACATGGATATAGAGGGATGTCATAATGGATATGGAAATAATGATTATGTGCCATTTGTCGGGTGTGCTTGGCTTGACGCAAATGTTTGTCCCATTGATGATAAAGGAGTGATGCAGCCATGGGCTTGTGCGCAATCATACTTTTTCGGTGAAGAGAATGTGAAGGACCAGAAACCAGAAGAATTGGTTGTGCCTAGTATCTCTATGCGGCATTCGGTTGATGTCATTGACGAAGCCGTCAGTAGAGAGCATTCTTACTCTGGTGACAACAAATCTTGTGGTGAAGACTTCAGATCATCGTTTTCTGGTATTTCTTCCTCCCTGTCTGGTCAGAAGACTGAGCATCAACTGGCTGAGCAAGAAGATCATGTTACATATAAGAAAGTTTGTGGTTCTCCAGATTTTATTAATGGAAGATTGACAATGTATGATAGTAATGAAAATTTGAATGTTAATGCTCCAAAAGAGTATATGCCTTTTAGGCAGCCATTCTCATCAATCAGTAATCAACCTATGTGTGGTATCAGTTCTCAAAGTTCAAAAGTCAGTCCTGAATCAAGTCATAGTAATTTCTCTGAGAAATGTTTCATAGAGGATGACTCAGATATGTGGATTGTTGAAGATATAAGTCATCCAGCTCCTTCAAACCAATCTCCAGTACTGAGAAATACCCTTGTTGCTTCACAAAGTTCTACAACTAGTGATAATTACATGAATGTTGGAGGCAGGAGATTTAAGGCAAAAGATGAGCGTTTAATTTTACAACTATTGCAGGTTAGCTCTGTTACTTTGGAATTCCTATATTTGCTTGCTCTTTGTAGTTCTGGAGTAAATGCTTCTAGGTAGCTTGGTTGGTGTCTATTGTTGGTTCTTTTAGTTGAAAGAAAATTTTTGTTTTGAAAGCTTTATCATTTACAGCCAAAATTTTTGTTTGAAACCTCTATCATCTGAGGGTGTGCTATGCATTTTTTAGGATCTTTCACAGCCAAAGTCAGAAACAAATCCCCCAGATGGTGTTTTAGCAGTGCCTCTTCTTCGGCATCAGGTTTGAAATTGTTTTCTTCATTTTTTGTTACTTGTTACTTTTAAGTCAAACTGGGAACTAGATAGATAATAGGTCTTAATAGTAGGTATTAGTCACATACGTAATAGTCAAATAATACTCGCACAGAGTAATAAATGGGGCCCAATTGATGAGTTAAGGTGTCTGGTATTGTTACTATGTGCTCAAATGCTGTCTAATGATCACTACAGTTCACAGATAAGTTGGTGATTATCTGAAAAAGAACGTACTCTCAGACTCTCACAACAGTCTGAAATCTTTCCTACCAGAAATATAGATTTCTTGTTGGATAAGCCATAAATATAGTTTTCTTGTTAGATAAGCGATAAATTGACTATTGTATAAATCTCTATGGGGTCAAAACCCTGTAGAGGCATTCCAATTTTTTGCGCGTGTTCTTCCCGGCTTAGATGTGCTGCACTTTAATGTCCGAAAGTGGGCATCTTTCTTGCGCATTACTGGCCTACTTCATAACGTGTTTATTTTATTGTCCTTTTTTAAGCGTTTATGACTTTCTGGGCAGAGGATTGCTTTGTCATGGATGGTTCAGAAGGAGACAGATAGCACGCACTGTTCAGGTGGAATTCTTGCGGATGATCAGGTTTATGTCCTTCTGTCTTTTTTATCAACAATAATTGATTTTATTTTAAGTTTTACAGACCTGTGCTTTAAGAATACTAAATCATTATTTTTCAGGGTTTGGGGAAGACAGTATCAACAATTGCACTTATATTGAAGGAAAGGCCTCCATCTTTTGGAGCATGTCAGGTAAAACAAGACAAAACGGAAACCTTGAACTTGGACGAGGATGATGGTATGCTTCCTGAGTCTAATGGAATGAAAGAAGAATCAGAGACTCTTGAAGTTATATCTAATAAAACCCCAGTCAGAAGCAAGAATTCTTCGATGCTAGCAAAGGGTAGACCAGCTGCTGGAACCCTTATTGTTTGTCCTACAAGTGTCCTACGACAATGGGGTGAGGAGTTGCGGAATAAGGTAACCCAAAAAGCCAATCTCTCTGTACTCATGTACCATGGAAGCAATCGAACGAAGGATCCTTGTGAGCTGACCAAGTATGATGTTGTCCTTACGACATATTCAATTGTCGGTATGGAAGTACCAAAGCAGCCTCGTGTCAATGAAGATGATGAGGAGAGAGGGAAATCAGAAGATTACGGTTTATCCATGGGACTCTCCTCCAGTAAGAAAAGGAAATACCCTCCCAGTTCTGATGAAAAACATTTAGATAAAAAAGGTTTGGATAGTGCACTGCTTGACAATGCTCGCCCCTTAGCAAAGGTGGGATGGTTCAGGGTCGTCCTTGACGAGGCCCAGAGCATAAAGAATCACAGAACTCAAGTAGCTAGGGCCTGTTGGGGTCTTCGTGCTAAACGTAGGTGGTGCTTGTCAGGGACTCCTATTCAGAATGCAATTGATGATCTTTACAGCTACTTCAGATTTCTCAAATATGATCCTTATGATGCATATAAGTTGTTTTGTTCCTATATTAAGAATCCAATTAGTAAGAATCCAACATCTGGGTACCGAAAACTACAAACTATCTTGAAAACAGTCATGCTGCGCCGCACCAAAGGTGAGACTACTTTTAAGATTTCTGTTAATTATTCTTTTTGTGTGCACAAAAGGAAAAAAGACTGCTGAGTTAATACGCTTCTTCTTTCATTCCATCTTTTTTTCTTTGCTGGTCCATTTTTGGCATTCTTGGCGAATTCATATTGTATACCTGAGGGTATTGTTTGTTGTCCTTGAGAAGCGTAGATAACCAGTTGTATTCAGAAATAACGTACTTGAGCATATGGTCCAATTCACTTTATTTTTTCTCAGCTATATGAAATGTGTATGCTACACCTTTCTTTTCTTTTTTTTATCTGGGTTAAATTTTGAATAATTTATTGTCTTTATTCTGTAGTTATCTTGTTATTGACTTCCTTGCTTTGGTATGTTGACTTTCAGCACAATGTCGGCATTTTTAATCTGATGCTAATCTTTTGCTGTAGGTACACTTCTTGATGGGGAACCAATCATCCGTTTACCACCCAAATATATAGAATTGAAAAAGGTGGATTTTTCACAGGAAGAACGTGCTTTTTACTCAAGGCTAGAAGCTGATTCGCGTGCTCAGTTTGAAGTATGAGTTTCACTAGAAACTTAATTTACTTGTTTTGAATTTCCTTTCTTGTATATCTTGATTGTTTACTTTCCTTCACTTGAGAGGAAAATGCTTATTATTTTTGGTAGTCATGTTCAACTTTTAATATATATGCTTGTATGTCAGGAATATGCTGCTGCCGGAACAGTTAAACAAAATTATGTCAACATTTTGTTGATGCTCTTGCGTCTTCGACAAGCTTGTGACCACCCCTTTCTTGTCAAGGGTTTTGATTCACATTCATTGTTGAGTTCTTCTGTTGAGATGGCGAAGAAACTACCTCAAGATGAAAAAGAACATCTTCTGAAATGTTTGGAAGCTTCATTGGCCATTTGTGGCCTCTGCAGTGTATGCACCATTGTCTTTTGATATATCTGGTCTTAGCTTTTACACGACAACTTGTAGTTGTTTTACATATTGAATGTCAAGTTAGGCTTTTGCTTAATAAATTATGGTAATACTTTTACCTGACAACCTTGCTAATTATTTAATAGGATCCCCCTGAGGATGCGGTTGTTGCCAAGTGTGGACATGTTTTTTGCAATCAATGCATTTGTGAACATCTTACAGGTGATGACCACCGGTGCCCCAATACAAATTGCAAAGCTTGGCTTAATAGGTCTTCAGTGTTTTCTAAAGCCACGTTAAGCAGTTCTCTTCATGATCAGTCTTCTCAGGATGGTTCTACTGATTGTACTGGTTCTGAAGTTATTCAGGCAGGAGAGTCTTATCGTGAAGGCCACTTTTATAATTCTTCCAAGATCAAGGCTGCTCTTGACGTCTTGCAATCATTATGTGGAGCACATGATTGTTCATCAGGAAATAGTTCCACACATTACAAGTCTGATGAAAATGCCAACTCTGTGGTGAACTCTTTGGCAACTTGTGCAGTTGAACCACTCAAGGATGTTTCTGATAGCCAAAATTTGGAGGCACAGGAAAGTTCTAATTCTTCAATTAAGGTTGTTGGACAGAAGGCGATAGTGTTTTCACAGTGGACAAGGATGCTGGATTTGCTTGAAGATTGTCTAAAAAATTCTTGCATTAAATACAGAAGACTAGATGGGACAATGTCGGTTGCAGCCAGAGATAAAGCGGTGAAGGATTTTAACACTTTGCCTGAGGTTTGCGGACATCATAGCATCTTTCTGTGTCGTTCATTCTCCAGGGCTTCCAACACCATCTGATGTTTGATTTCACGTTTCTCTCAGGTGTCGGTTATGATAATGTCTTTGAAAGCTGCTAGTCTTGGTCTCAACATGGTTGCAGCTTGCCACGTTCTACTTCTGGATCTGTGGTGGAATCCTACTACAGAAGATCAGGCAATTGATAGAGCTCATCGGATTGGACAGACTCGTCCGGTTACAGTTTTGCGGCTAACCGTGAGAGATACTGTTGAAGATCGTATTTTGGCTCTTCAGGTACTTGGCACTTCTGTTGTGTTTTCTTCCGATTCTGAATAGTTTGAAATATAAAGAAAAGAAAATAGTTACAAGGTTCTGAGAACTTTGTAATACTCGGTTGATTTTCTATAGAAGTTAAGAATTCAGGGTAAATGGGAAAAGATAATAAGCAATAACTTACCGAAACTAAATTGAATGGAATTTGGGAATTTTTTTTAACCTAGTTTTATTGAGGCAAGTATATGCTATAAAACCTTGTTAACATGCGGCTATGATCTATGAGTGAAGAACGTGGACTGAAAAATTAATTAAATTATTTGACTCTTGTATTTCTGAGGCTTCAATGAGATTTGGAAACCTATAAAATGAGTATTAGATTGGATATGCTTGTGCTAGTTAATCTTGCTGCATTTGAGAATTAAATATTTTGAATTATTTAAACTTTCATGGAATTTATTTTTGATTGATTGATTAGTTTTTACTTAAATTTTTTCTCTTGCTAATCTGTGTCGTTTCTCCCATCAGCAAAAAAAGAGAGAAATGGTTTCTTCTGCATTTGGGGAGGATGAAACTGGCGGTCGTCAGACTCGCCTGACTGTAGAGGATTTGAAGTATCTCTTCATGACCTGATTAACGGTGGTATAGCTTTGGCAGATATTATTTGCTTTGCTAACACAGATTATTATCAGATAGGTTTCTCTTAAAGGTGTCAACAGCAGCAGTAGTACTTTAATCCCTGACCAATACAGATCGAAAAGGAGTGCCGACTACAAGAAGCTCTACTGACAAGATTATTATTATTATTTTTTTTGTGTTAATAGTCTTTTATAGAATCACAGAATCCATTTTTTCTTAGAATTTTTTCGACTTGACTTCAATCTCATTCAATCACAATGTATAGGACGTGGATATTAGTTGCTTGAAACTAGCAGAGATAGGAGCTACGAGCTATAGATGAGGGTTTTTTTTTTTTTTTTTTTTTTCTGGTGTTATTTGGTTAATCCATTTTTTTGCATGTACATGATAGAGTTTCTTCCATTTGCTGTGTCGTGTTTCATCTAGCTTTCTATTATACCAATTAAAATTACAAATGTTAGGCTTTATATGACGGACTTGATTATGTTATGTCCCTGGTCGGTTCATTTTACCATTTATGGTATAAAAATTATGGTGGAGGCAACGGCAAAGGAACTTATTAGTAGTAAGTTCCAGAATATTAAAGGGCCGTTTGGTATTTTTTTAAAATAAGTGAAAATGTTTTGTTTTTAAAAACAAAAATTTTTTGAGAATTGTACCTGAGTGTTTTTAAAATTTTTGTCTTGAAAATCGTACGAAAACATTTCTAAAAATTTTAAGAACAAAACTAAATAGATTTTTGTAAATTGTAGCTACTCTGTTACCCGAAGGTATGAACATCAAATTCTGTGGAAATAAACTTTAACGTTTTGCTGTTTGTCCTAAGTGACCAATTGCCACTTCTTGTGACTGATCATATGTGGATACCACGTTTCAAGATTTATTTTTATAAATGTTATATGTGTTATTTGTGGCACAACTTAATATATAATATGAATAATAATTTGACAAGCTCTTTTAAATACGACATAAATAAATACAACTTTTAAAAGTGTAGCATAGTATATAATTTTCTCGACCATGTATTCTCTTTTTGTTTGAACTAGCCGGGCATGGTATGGGCACCAAGTGCGGTGGCCTAGAGGAAAGGACTGTTGTAGTTTGAGTGCTATGGTTAAAAATTTGAGTGCTAAGGGCATTTAAAGGAAATGTAAAGACAGTGCTTGATTTAGCATGTTTGAGATCACGTGCTAGAGACCCCAATATATTATAAGCATTTACACATCTGATGAGGCCGAGGCGCCTGCTCGTCAAGCATGTTTGGGTCAGGCTTTGCGGTGATGTCTAGGAAAAGCATTTTAATGCCAGTTGGCAGGGGTGGTACGTTGTCTGCTATGTTTGGTTAGTGGTTCTTTCCTTTCCTACAAAAACTTGAGAGCAAATTACTAATCTTCGCTGTGGGGTTGGTAAGGAATCGCAAAATGTGGGCCCTCGAATCCTCTGTTCTCTTAAGAAGTAGCCAACAAAATATTCTTATCATCCTCGACAAAGGAATTTTTTTACGCCTGTAAAGCAGACTCTAGGCATAAGCTTAAAAAGACAATATGTGGTTGAAGTCCCGCAGTCCCTTGGTCTAGTGGTCAGGGCATTGGGCTTTGAATCCAGTAACTGAGTTCAAGTCTCGCTCGGACCTTTTTGTCTATTCAAAATAATTATTATGATTTTTCAAATCTCGGTCGAGATGCAGCCAAAATTGTAAAACAGAATCACTCATGTATTCCTCTCCTTTTCTACAATAGGCAAATGTATCTTGTTTGAGTCACGGAAATAGTCAGCAGAAATGAAACAAACCACCAGAAACAAATACCATATCAAGTCCCATGTAACAGACTGTCCTTCCTCCGACCTACACAAAGAGCCACCGCAGTACGATGATTAAACAAAGAAAAACAACGTAGTTGAACAGAAACCTATGGCCCAGTGCATGTCACTAGACTCTACTTATTACCGATATCTCTTTGTCGTTTCAAGATTCTTTTCTTCAGTGGATTATCAATATCAACCAACGGTGCAAGATTAAATCCTCACTTTCTAGTCACAACCACACGTTTTTGTTTACACAAAATTAAAATGTGCACAAGAAGAGGAAAAAGGATTTTCAACCTATTCATCCAATCCAACACCAACACAAACACAAACTCAAACTCTCTTATTTAGGGCGTTTGAAGAGTGGTTTAAATTATGTAATTGAAACCACACACTATAATAAGTGGAAGCTTTATCTAACAAATGCGAAAAGTTTGTAATTAGAACCGCTTGCAATCAGCAGTTTTTCCACCGTACATGATATTGAATCGAATTAGCTCTCTCCCCTATTGCACCTCTCATTCAACCAAGAAAGAATGTCGTTTCGAACAATCTCCACATTCTCATCCGTCTCCCCAAACAGCAACGAATGCATCATCCCGTCGTAGATCTTTAATGTCTTGTCTTGGCTCTCCGCCTTCGCGTACAGCTCTCTGCTCACATCGGGATCCGTGACGGCGTCGGCGCTCCCGTGCAAAACGATGAATGGAAGCTTCACCTCCGACAATCTCCCGCTCAGATACTCTGTCACCCTCAGAAGCTCCACCACCGTCCCCAGCCTCGGCTTCCCCCTATACCTCATCGGATTCCTGTCGGCGATGATCTTCTTCTCCTCCACCTTCACCGACTTCCTCATCAGATCCTCCGTCGGGACGATCGCCAACGTCGGGAAGAACCTCGCGAACTGCGTCAGGATTTGGGGAATCGGCCACCTAGGTCGCAGGTTGTCGGAGATTTTGCACATCGGAGCGACGAGAATGGCGCCGTCGAACCCTAGCGGATCGGAGAGGTGGACGAGGAGGCAGATCGCGCCGCCCATGGATTCGCCGTAGAGGAAAGACGGAGGAGGAGGACGATGGCCTTCTAGGGTTTGGAATTGGGAGTCGCGCTTGACGGAATTGAAGAAGGCGAGGCAGTCCTGGACGGCGAGGTCGACGTTGGGGACGAAGGCGCGGAGGCCGTCGGAGCGGCCGTGGCCCTGGAGGTCGAGGGCGAAGCAGGCGAAGCCGTGGCTGGCGAGGAAGATGGCGGTGGACTGGAAGGTCCAGGAGATGTCGTTGCCGTAGCCATGGACCATGAATACGAGTCCGCGAGGAGCCTCTTCGGAGGAGAGAGGAAGCCATGAGCGAGTGAAGAGCTTGAGGCCTCGAGGAGAGGTGTAGTAGGAAGTGGACCCTCTCACGCCTTGGAGGGCGTAGTAGACTTGCTCCCGCGTGTCGCCCCAGTAGTGGAGGTGAGTCTCTTCTTGCTGTTCCTCCATTGTTGGACCTTCCTTCCAAGCTACCAAAGATTTTTTTTTTTTTTTATGTCCTTTTTTCCTCGTTAGATGTGACTTCTCAGTCCTCACTTGCGTGCCTGATTGGATTAGAACATGACAAGCGTTGAATCTGAAAGATAGATGGACAGGCACGCTTAATTTAAAAAATAAAAAAAGGGTTTTTTTTGGGTCTGAACTTTTGCATATTTGTGCTCTCTTTGAATTTTGAATTTTCGACGGTTTATAATATGAACTTATAATAAGGTGATTGATATAGTGATAAAAATTATTAGTTAAAATTTTTTTTATTATAGTATGTAAAAATTTTACATTGTAATAATTTTTTTCTTTTTACTCTAACATGTGAGAGTTTTATACTGTTCATAACTGAGTTAGTGGTGTAAATCATCCTATGCCAAACACCCTTTAAATTTATGAGCAATCATATTTAAGTGCATAGGATTATGAGTCAATTTGGTATTGCTATAATATGATGTGCTTTTGTTGTGTTATATTGTAGATTAAAAACAGATAGGTGTTTGATAAATTTTTTCACAGCTACTTTGAAGACCGGAAGCAAAATTACAAGTGTTTAATAAACTATGTATAAAATTACTGTAAAAATATATTGCTATAATATGATGTGCTTTTACTGTGTTGTACTGTAGATAAAAAATAGATAGGCGTTTAGTAAATTTTTTCACAGCAACTCTAAGGACCAGGAGCAGAATTACAAGCATTTAGTAAACTATGTATAAAATTAATATGAAGATGTATAATGACGACAATAAACATATTTTACAAAACATATTTATAGCTTTAGTTTTTATTAATTTAATTAAATTAAAAAATTAAATCACACTAATTCAATAATGTGATGTTTAAGCATCCAAAAAAGTGATGTGATAATTGATTTATTTATTTTTGATTTGATATATTTTTAACACATTTTGGTTTTTTTAAGTATTTAAATATATTTCTAAGCGTATTTCTAATATGTTTTGTTTTCAGCCAAATGTGTTATTTGATTTATTTTAATTTGTTAAAGAAAAATAGGAAGATTGAGAAGTATGTATGATTACTAAGCTTAGTTTAATAATTTTAAATTATAAAAGTAGAAGCTGCTATAAAAAGGCAACCCTTAGACGTGTTTTATTTTTTGATTAAAAAATTAAATCACTCTAATTCAATAACGTGATATTTAAGCATCCAAAAAAGTGATGTGATAATTAATTAATTTATTTTTGATTTGATATATTTTTAATACATTTTGTGTTTTTTTAAGTATTTGAATATCTTTCTAAGCGTATTTCTAATACGTTTTATTTTCAGCCAAACGTGTTATTTGATTTTTTTCAATTTGTTAAAGAAAAAAAGGTAGATTGAGAATTATGTATTATTACTAAGCTTAGTCTAATAAATTTAAATTATAAAAGTGGAAGCTGCTATAAAAAAGCAACCCTTAGGTTGCTTCTCAATTTTTGTGCTAGACAGTAGTTTTTAGAAGTAACTTTTCAAAAGTGGTGTTTACCAAATACCCTAAACTACTATAGGCAGTTACAAAAGCTAAATGTAGCTTCCAAAAGTAATGCCAAACAGGCCCTATAACCTTATTATTAACAAAACAATAGGACCCAGTCTAAAAAATATACTACATACTAAATTGGACCCCTTAGTTTTGTAAGTAGTGGGATTTTAACCTCCTAGGGATGGAAATGATTTTTTTTTTAAATTTATAGCAAATTGCTTGATTGATAGTGATATTAATTATTATTTTTATTTTTTTATTCTTTTTATACTTTATATTTTATATTTATTTAAAAAGTAACCCTTATTTTTCAATCTCGTCAACTGTACATCATTAGATTTGATTTAATTGATAAGTCAATTATTAATTTTGACCTAAAAATACCTAAAATACCCTTAAATACTATATTTTAAAAATAACAAAAAAGCAATTAAATCCTAATAAGTTCTTTTTCTTTTTCTTTTTGGATAACAAAACCCTAATCTTATTGCCACTCACCCTACTTGCCATCCAACCTAAGAGCCTACCCTCTCTGTCATGCTAGCCCAATGAACCCATTTCTGTTGTCTCCCCATCCTTATGAACCTACCCTTGTTCCCACCTAACTCCACCAGCCAACACTACCTAGCCCTAGCCCAACCCTACTTTGTGAACCCTTAATTCACCACCCTTGCCCTAGCTTCAAAGCTTCACAACCCTACTTGACCAAGCCCTAATTCACACCTATCAATGGTAACTTAGAACGAAAATCAAACTTATATGAAACTTGATTCAAAACCCACCTAAATCAATGGAAGCTCGCTATTGGTTTGGAGCTCACAACTAAAGGGCTCGCGATTGGTTTGGAGCTAGTGATAGAGGGGCTAGCAATGGCAAGGATAGTGATGGGGACTAGTTACCAGTGCAATTCGTGATGGAGAAGATTGCAATGGGTATGGGGCTTGTGATGGCTCGGTAATGATTAGAGGTGAATGAGATGGCTTACTCTAGTTGATGGCTTGCAAAGGCTTTTGTAGAAATAGAAAAGGAAACTTAGAGATGAGTGTAAATTTTGATTTGGTTTCATAGGAAAAGAAGAAAAAAATAAAAAGAGTTGGGAATTGGGATGGATTCTAATGGGAAGAGTGGGATTGAAAGAGAAGAAGGAGATATAAGTGTTAGACGTGTATGCTCTGAGGAGTACAAATGTAATATGTTTTTGAAAACATTTTTATCAATAAAAAATTTATTTATTATTTATATACCAAATCTTGTCCTCTTTA
This sequence comes from Artocarpus hirsutus, assembly GCA_946598075.1. Taxonomy (NCBI): domain Eukaryota; kingdom Viridiplantae; phylum Streptophyta; class Magnoliopsida; order Rosales; family Moraceae; genus Artocarpus; species Artocarpus hirsutus. Next base: position 50,653 of record CAMOHE010039748.1, read on the forward strand.
CATTCATATTTGTTGAATGTATGTTAAGCAAACAAAAGTTTGAGACTGTCGGTCTAAACCTTTAAGAATTAGACATATGATGGACAGATTATGTAAAAGACGCGATTCTTAAGGTGACGGTCTAAATCATAAGATCCGTAATTGAAGGAATAATGTTAGGCGCTTTATTCATGCAAAGATTGTTATGTTGTCTATATCCCTAATGAGAGATGATTTGTCTTCACCATCGGAAGTGGACTCTACGAATAGAACATTGGCACATTGTCATAGGTGATGATGTATTGGATCAGGACATAAAATGAATTGATTTGGATTAATAATTCTGTCTCAGTAAATCAATTCACTTTAGAAAATCATTTATATTGTATCTTAATCTTGAGATGAATAGTGAGCTTGTTGTCTTGACTTATATCTTTTGATGTATCAAAGGGTGACATCCACATTTAATAGTGGTATGCATACCGATATGTTGGAGGCATGACTCTTGATAGCGTAGACCTATTATTTATAGATATAGAATCCATAGCTCTTCTTTTGGAGTAGTGATATCCTCTTATATGGGTTATCTTGTAATTGAAAAACTGGAGCACTCAACCATTTAGATACATATGTGTAACTGAATGGTATATTGTCCTTAGATGGTAAGTTTTTCGATGGTGAGATAATGGAACGTAAGATGAAAATAATTGAAAAAGTAAGACAGAACTTATCTTAAGCCAATTATGGATAATTCTATGGGGATACGATAAATTATGATATGTCATAGAGACTTAGCTACTTGGGCTTCATAATTCTATATAGTTCGAAAATGCAGCTCTAAACCTTTAGTGGAGTAGTATTGGAGTTGATAATTATGAAATACACATATAGGATATTGGGTTTCATAATTCTTGGGAGTTTGAATTATATAGGTCCATTTGGTCCCTTTTGCTAGCTCATAAAAATCCTATAACGATACGGCGTGCTTTTTCAATAATTTATGACTTATGTCAGATTTATCAGATTGGTTGAAAATCGATAAAATCAGATAATTCATATTTGTTTACTGGTTGAATTAATTTTGTGATAAAATTAATTCAAGATAAACTTGTTGAATTATCGGGATCGGATAATTCATGTCTGTTTATCGGTTGGATTAATTTTGAATAAATTAATTCAAGATAAACTTGTTGAATTATCAAGAATATTTATATTTATAGAGATTATCTAGATATGACTGTTTTAATCAGATAACTTCTCTATTGGGTTATTTGAATTAAAACTGAGACTCTGTTTCAAGAATCTCGGGTGAAAAATAAAGATTCGCAGGGATTTTTTATCGGCGGTTCTGTAGGCCGATCTTTAAGTTCAGCCTGCCGATGGGAAAGGTTCAGCAGGCCAACCTGCTAGTTCGGCCTGCCGACCAGGCAATAAAAGGATCACACGTTTTCATATGGATTTTATCAGATATTGATCTTGATGTGATTCTAATTCAAAATTTTGAGGCCTTATCTAATAAGGACTGACTCTTAGGCCCAACCTCTATATAAAGGGGAGTAAGTCTCTTTATTATTTAGATCAGTTGAGAAATCTAGAGTGAGACTCTGTCAATGAGACTCTAAAACTCACTAAAAGGCTATCATTCACAAATCACGAATTATGGTTTTGGGTATTTCTCTACTGGTTGGAAGGAGAGTCACCTGGTAGAAAAGCTGAACGACATGAGCCCATACTCACTTCAATCGTGGATAGAGAATAACAAACAAGATTAATTGGTTGAGACTCTTTTGGAATGTTACTGCTCTTCATGGATTGTGGGAGCTCTTCGACATTCAAAGGTTAGTAAAATTTGTTTAACTTAGGCATATAGTGTGTCAAATTGTGTTTTGGAAAATACTCTAATATAAAAAAATTTTAAAATTCTACTACGTATTGTTTTTTCAACAATTGGTATTAAAGCCATGGTTTTTACGTAAATATTCGAGTTTATGATCATACTATATGTGTAAATTATGTGATCTTGATCTCTCTTATGCTTGAATTTAATTCTATAGAGAGTTGGCGCTCTAAGTGTCCATATAATTTTATATGTTGTCATGGATTGTATGATGAATGTTTATAAATTAATTATAGTTGATTAAATTATTAATTAATTAATTAATTAATTAATACTGGTTATGGTTTCTTAAAAATTAGAATATATATCTAGGTTTTTCATGTAATTAGATGGCGGACTATTATCTCCGTCTTAGAATTATTATTTAATTTTAAACTTGTAAGAAGTTTGTAATTAAATAATCATTCAGAAAAGACGGATCTAGAAGATGGATGATGGCGTTCTTAGGTATTTCTAGAGTCTCTAATTTTATGTTTTTGAATTGTTGAAAATAAAATTGATATATTGCTTCAAAATTGTATTTTTTGGACAGGGTGATCTCTGCTCAGTTGGCATGCCGAACCCTCTAGTTCGGCAGGCCAATGGTCATAAAATCAGCAGGCCAGACTTTGGGTTCGATAGGCCATCAACTGGGTAGAAATGAGGCGGCCTTGGTTGTGGCGTTCGGCGCGAGCCCCACCTCAAGCCTCCATAGGACCCACCTTGCGAGGCCCTCGGACTTGTGGCTCTTATTGGTGAACCGTTCCCTTGCCATCCACTCATTCGTACTGTCCCCTCTAGGGCCCTCTGGTCCCTCAGGGATTTCTTTCGTGTCCCTCGGGTTCGAACCTCAAACCTCCCTTAAGAGGTTCTTATTTCTATTTCGAGTAAGCTCAATTGGTACTCGAGATGGAAATAAGAACCTTTTAAGGAAGGTTTGAGGTTTGAACCTGAGAGACGCGAAAGAAAAACCCTGAGGGGCCAGAGGGCCCCAGAGGGGACAGTACGAATGAGTGGGTGGCATGGGAATGGTTCACCAATAAGAGCCACAAGTCCAAGGGCCCCGCAATGTGGGTCCTATGGAGGCTTGAGGTGGGGCCCGCGTCGGACACCACACTGGTGGCAGGCCAAACTTTAAGTTCGGCAAGCTGAACTTTCATGACTGGCAAGCCGACCTAAAAATATTGGCAGGTCAGAGGGTCATAACTGGTAGGCTGATCACAAAGATCGACATGTCGGCAAAGAGCTATAATTTTCCAAAAAAGATGTAGTTTTGGATACAGTTTCAATTTTAATTTTGGAACAATTCTGAGAAATATTAAAATTTGGATATGACCGAAATATGGAGTATTCGATCTATGTAGGATTGAAGACTTGAAGATGGGCATTACATGAAAAAGAATACAGTTTGAGGATTCAAGAATAAAGAATTGATAATATGTTTTGATTATTCACTTGTAATCTTTACTTTCTATTCTCTAGGGTGGAACCATAATATTACGGTTATTTATTATTATTTTGCATGTAGTTTTGCTTGATTGCTTTGCTTGTCTGCATTATAATATGATTTGCTATGTATATTGGTAACATGCCATATAGAACAGGGAATGCCGCTCAATTTAAAATTGTTCATGCATGTTTTTAAAATAAAACCTTGATTTTAAAAGATTGAGTTGGAGAAGGTTTTCGAAGAAAGGACCTAAGGCCTCCATAGCACATGATGGTTCCGACTCCTAGGAAGAGACTTCATTATGTACCGGGTTGGATCTCCGAGAGGATAAGGTATTTTAGTGTGATTTATGGTTGCACAGCCTTAGGTGGTGATTGTAAATCATGGATAAAATATTAAAACGATGGTTATACACTCATGTTAATTTTATTATTTACCTCCCCTAGGAGCTCTGTTAATAAAATTAATGACTAAAGAAATGATTATTAATATATGTTGGATCATATGGGTCCTAGATGACATATATTAATTAGGAGGGGATTCATGTTCTTGATTGAATTTGGCATGACTCCCTTAGGAGCTTGTTGAATTTTGAGTTGGGAATTATTGTTGTAAGGTTATGATATTTTCAAGGTTTTGACACATAAACACATTTGTATATTTTGACATGATTGTGTTAACTTACTAAATTATTATGCCATGTTTGCTTATGTTTGGTATATGATTCTTTATTGTAGATTAAAAATGTCTAAAAACGCTTTATCATAGATACTTGACAAAAACCAATTAACTGAAGAGAATTATAATGATTGAAAATAGAGCCTAAATATCGTCCTCTCCTTTGAGAAACTAAAATTTGTGCTAACAACCCCTTGTCCTCCCGAGCCTATAGGAAATTCCACCAACAATAAAATCCAAGCATATGATCGTTGAAAAGATGCTAATGATGAGGCCTACTGCTATGTTATGGCCAGCATGAACAACATGTTGTAGGCTCAACATGAGAATTATGAGACTGCTAAGCAGATCTTAGATAATCTAGAAGACATGTTTGGAGGCCAGGCCTTAACTAAGCGGCAATGGGTGCTTCAAAAACTCTTAAAATGTAAGCAAAGACCGGGGACATCTGTAAAGGAGCACATAATGTTGGTCATAGGTTACCTCGCTAAGGCACAAACCAATAGAGCCGACATCGATGCTAAAACTCAGATGACTATAGTATTTGAGACTCTGTCTAAGGAGTTTATCCTGTTTAGAGCTACGTTCAATTTGAGCAATAAGCAGGATATGACCTTAACAGAGTTGATGAAACAATGATAGGAGTTCAAATTGCTGATCAGGAAATCTGCTGCTGGTGGCGAGGCTAACTTGGTAGCTGCTTCTGGTTTCAATCCTAGCCTTGGGAATGGAAAGAAACAATGGGCCAAGAATGAGAAGTCTTCTGTTCCTACTAAAAACAAAAGCAAGAAGAAGAAGAAGAAGAAGAACCCAAAGAAGCTTAAGTGCTTCTTTTGCGGGAAGGTTGAGCATATTAAGAAGAATTGTAAGGACTTCATTTCCCGAGAAGGTAGGTGTGATCTTTGTATTGAGAAACTTGATTGGTTGAAGAATCCAATGACATTTAGGTCATAGATTCCGGTGCAACTAATAATGTTTGTGTTTCTCTACAAAGGGTTCAAAGAAACGAGAAGTCTGCACCGTGAAGTCTTCACGCTTCGGATGGACGATGGATCCTTGGTCTTAGCTGAAGCAGTGGGAGACGTCCATCTACATTTTGATAATTATAGGAATTTAATTTTATGAGATTGTTTTTATGTTCCTGAATTTAAAAGGAATTTAATTTCTATAGCTTGTTTATTTAAATACTCCTATTTGGTTTCTTTTAATAATAAAGGGGTGATTCGTAAATGAAAATCTTTTATCTCTTCTAGATGGATGTAAAATAATCTATATTTTATCAAACCTAAAATGGGCTTACTGCTTAATGCTGAGACAAATGATAATAACTCTAAAAGACTTAAAACTTCTCACTCTAATAAGACTTATCTTTAGCTTTTGCGCCTTGGCCATATTAACCTGAATATGATTCAAAGGTTGGTAAGAGATGGACTTTTAAATCACTTAAAGGTGTTATTTATACCTCAATGTAAATCTTATTTGGAGGGTAAAATGACCAAAAGACCATTCGAATCTAAGGGCAATAGGGCCGAAGGGGTTTTAGAACTTATGCATAGTGATGTTTGTAGACCAATGAACATCCATGCATGAGGAGGGTATGATTATTTGGTCATTTTTATTGACGATTACTCAATTTATGGGTGTGTGTACCTAATACACCACAAAAGTGAAGCTTATGACAAGTTCAGGGAGTTTCAGACTGAAGTGGAAAAGCAATTGGGTAGATCTATAAAGGCACTTCGATTTGATTGAGGTGGAGAATACCTTTCAGATGAGCTCTTAAGACACGTATTAGAGAATGAGATTTTATCCCATTTGACTATATCGGGCACTCTAGAGCAAAATGGCGTAGCTGAGAGAAGAAATAAGACTTTATTGGACATGGTCAAGTCCATGATAAGTTATTCATCACTATCTTTATCCTTTTGGGGATGTGCACTACAAACCGCATGTTATTTTTTGAACAACGTGCCTTCCAAATAGGTCCCTAAAACTCTTCACGAGTTGTGGATAGGGAAGAAGACATCCTTAAACCATATTCGTGTATGGGGTTGTCCGGCTCATGTCCTGTTTAAAGATGGAAATAAGTTGGAAGCACGTTTGGAAGTTTACGTGTTTGTAGGATATCCAAAAAAGACTAAAGGGGGTTATTTTTATAACCTAAAGGAAAATAAAGTCGTAGTTTCAACTCATGCAACTTTCCTTGAGGAGAGTTACATGGACGACTTTAAGCCTTGAAGCAAAGTGATGCTTGAGAAGTTAAGGAGTGATCCAATCATTCCGGGGTTCCAGTAGAAATCACTCTAATTGGTGTAGAAAAGTCAAACGAACCTAAACAACAACCTAAGGGACTTAAGCGTAGTGGGAGGATCAGGCGTCAACCCGAAAGGTATATGTTCAATAGTGAGGCTTTCTTGGTTGAACTGGATGAACATGACAGATATCCTTATACTTAAGCAGAGGCTATAGAGGATGTTGATTCGAAACTCTAGACGGAGGCCATGAACACAGAGATGAAATCTACGGAGACTAACGGGTCTAGAAGCTTGTAGATATTCCCGAATGGGTAAAACCCATAGGGTGTAAATGGATCTACAAGAGGAAAAGAGGAGTGGATGAAAAGGTCGAAACCTTTAAGCTAGACTGGTAGCTAAGGGTTACATAAAAGGAAGGAATCGATTATGAGGAAACCTTTTCGCTTGTAGCCATGCTTAAGTCCATCTAGATTCTTTTGTCCATGGCTGTCGTACTCGACTATGAGATTTGACAGATGGATGTTAAGATGGCTTTTCTAAATGGCTATCTTGATGAGTCAATTTATATAGAACAACCAGACGGGTTCAAGGTCAAGGGTCAGGAGGTTACGGTTTGTAAGTTGCTAAAGTCAATATATGGACTTAAGCAAGCTTCCCGTTCTTGGGCATAAGATTTTATCAAATGATCAAGACTTATGGGTTCTCATAAAATGTGGATGAACCATGTGTGTACAAACATATTAAGGATAGAAAGGTAGTTTTTCTACTGCTCTATGTAGATTATATTCTGCTAATTGGCAATGACGTTGGAGCATTGTCATCGGTCAAATTATGGTTGATTAAGCAGTTTGACATGAAAGATTTAGGTGAGGCTAATTTTGTTCTTGGTATCTAGATTTTTTGGGATAGAAAGAACAAAATGATAGCTTTGTCACAACCCGGCTACATAAATAAAATTCTTAGGAGGTTTGCAATGTAGGATTCCAATAAAAGTGGGTAACTATCTAGGTCTGGAATTACTCTTTCTAAGAAAGACTCTCCAAAGTCTGAGGAAGAAATATAATATATGAAGAGGGTGCCTTACGCTTCGGCAGTAGGTAGTCTTATATATGCCATGTTTTACGCACGACTGGATATTTGTTATGTGGTCGGCATTGTAAGTCGATTTTAGGTAGATCTGGGACCGAACCACTAGGTTGCGGTGAAGCATATTTTCAAGTATCTAAAAAAGACTCGAGGGTATATACTTGTGTATTCATGTGAGGACCTAGCTCCTCTAGGATATACTGATTCAGATTTTCAATCTTGTTTGGATTCTAGGAGATCGATTTTGGGTTTTGTGTTTACTGTAGACAGCGATGCCATCAGTTGGAAAAGTGTGAAGCAAGATTACACTTCAGATTCAACGATGGAGGCCGAGTATGTGGTAGCTAGTGATGCTTCGAAAGAAGCAATGTGGCTCCACAAGTTCTTTGGGGATCTTGAGGTAGTTCTTGGTATGGATAAGGCGGTATCATTATACGGTGATAATAGTGTGGTGGTAGCTAATGCTAAGGAACCAAGATTTCATAAGAAGAGTAAGCATAATAATTAAAAGTATTACATGATAAAGGACTTCGTTGATGGCGGGCATGTCACGGTTTGCAAAATTGCATCAGAGGACAATTTAGTTGATACATTTACGAAGACACTTATTGGAAGAGTCTTCGAGAGGCATGTGGAAGCTATGAGGATACGAGATTTGCCATATTTACTCACTTAGTGCAAGTGGGATATTGTTAGACGTGTATGCCCTAAGGAGTAAAAATGTAATATGTTTTTAGAGACATTTTTATCAACAAAGAATTTATTTATTATTTATATACCAAATCTTCTCCTTTTTACGTTCATATTTGTTGAATGTATGTTAAGCAAACAAAAGTCTGAGATTGTTGGTCTAAACCTTTAAGAATTGAGCATATGATGGACAGATTATGCTAAAGACACGATTCTTAAGGTGACGGTCTAAATCATAAGATCCACAATCGAAGAAATAATGTTGGGTGCTTTATTCACGCAAAGATTGTTTGTCTATATCACTATTAGGAGATGGTTTGTCTTGACCATCGGAGGTGGACTCCGCGAATAGAAACATTGGCATATTGTCATAGGTGACAATGTGTTGGATCATGATATAAAGTGAATTGATTTGGATTAATAATTTTGTTTCGGCAAATCAATTCACTTTAGACAATCATTTGTATTGTATCTTAATTTTAAGATGAATAGTGGGCCCATTGTCTTGACTTATGTCTTTTGATGTACTAAAGGATGACATCCATATTTTAATAGTAGTACACATACCGGTACGTTGGAGGCATAACTCTTGATAGCGTAGACCTGTTATTCATAGATATAGAATCCATAGCTCCTTTTTAGGAGTAGTGATATCCTCTTATATGCGTTATCTTGGAATTGAAAAACTAGAGAGCTCAACCATTTGGATACATATGTGTAATAGAATGGTATACTGTCTTTGGATGGTAAGTTTTTTGATGGTGAGATAACGGAACGTAAGATAAAAATAATCGGGAAGGTAAGACAGAACTTGTTCTTAAGCTGATTATGTATAATCCCATAGGGATACGATACATTATGATATGTCATGGAGACTTAACTATTCAGGCTTTTTAATTCTATATAGTTCAAGAGTGTAGATCTAAGCTTTTAGTGGAGTAGTGTTGGAGTTGATAATTATGAAATGCATATCTGGGATATTGGGTTTCATAATTCTCGGGAGCTTGAACTATATAGGTCCATTTGGTCTCCTTTGCTAGCTCACAAAAATCCTATAACGATATGGCATGCTTTTCTAATAATTGGTGACTTATGTCAGATTTATCAGATTGGCTAAAATTCAATAAAATCAGATAATTCATGTTTGTTTATTGGTTGAATTAATTTTGTAATAAAATTAATTCAAGATAAACTTGTTGAATTATCAGGATCAGATAATTCATGTTTGTTTATCG
>CAMOHE010039749.1:0-53094 GCA_946598075.1 Artocarpus hirsutus
CTCTTCAGTAAAAATTGTTTTGTACTTAGAATATTTGCTTTTATGTTCGAAATAATTGTAGTTATTAGATTGACACAGTAAATGTTAGTGTCTTATTTAATTTATGGTAGTCTTTTTAAAACATATATATAATAAAATATATTATCCTGTCAGATACATCACATACTGTACTACAACATGTTTGAATTTTCAAAACTTATCTAGAAGTTCCAAGACTTGTGTGTCAAATTTCAAAAGTGCTACAGTAGTTTATTGCTTATATTGATTTTCTAGATTCAATGTGCCTCTGTCAAAAGGCTTACAGTCATGTTAGAGATGTTAGACTATTTTCAATTGTCAAAAGTTACGCAATTCAAGTCTCATTTTGTCAAAAGTCGATCTAACTCTTCATAAATTGATTGTAGCTTTTTCTTACTTTCGAACTTACAAAATATTTTGTTTAGATCTTTAGATTACCGGTTTGCTACCTACTTGTTTGCCTCCTTAGTCCTTTTGCGTATCCATCATCTTTAAAATCTCATGTAGAACTCCAAGTCTGAATGGAGCAGTCATAAAGCAACCAGTCATATAAACTAAATATGTCTACCTCCCAATCAACCACGAAAAGAAAGAATGTCTATGTCTTTTGTGGTTATAGCCCTAGAAAGGATAAAGTCTACCAAGAAACTACAAGACACTTGGGACAAGTCTTAGCATGTAGAAAGATTAACCTAATCAATGGGGGTGGTAGTTTAGAAATGATGGGAAATGTGGCAACAACAACTAAGTCTAGTGGTGCTGAAGTCATGTGAATTATCCCTTGTCTCCTAGCTAAAGGGAACCTTGGTGGGAAAACTATAGGTAAAGAAAATAAAGTTTTGGAATTTCCTGAGCGTCTGATGCTTTTATAGCTTTACGTGGTGATCTCGGCACCCTTGAGGAAATATTCATGGTTGCTAGTAGGAATTCATTAGGCATTCACTCCCAACCTTTGGGACTTTTGAATGTAAATGATTTTTATGATGGTCTTTTAAAATTTTTGGATTATGCTGTAGAAGAAAACTTTATTGTAGAGTCAAGAAAACTTCAATAGCTGAGGAATTACTAGATAAGATGCAAATCATACATCTAGAATCTGACAATACAACGTCCAAGACTGATTGGGAGAAAGGAAGCTGGAAACGGCCATTAGATTTGAATCCCTACCTGTAAGCTTTGGTTTTACCCACGACATGTACATCCATATTTCATGTGCCCCGATAACCGCTCTCCTTCACACGCTATATTCTTGTGGCATGTTGTTATTAAAACTTATAGATTCATTGACTCTAATATCGGGATGGCTAGTGATACGGAATAATTAATGCTCTCGAAACGCATCCCATTTGAGGTCTGATCTTTTGCTTATCAATTCTTCTACATTCTTTAAGCATGCATGATTAGGGTAGTTGATTATATGGAGTGTCTTATAATCTCAAAACATATCCATGTCCTGTTTGTAATGTATGGTATTTTGTTAATGTTGTGTGAGAATGCTTCGTAGAAAAGCATATGTAGTATTTGGGTTGAATGTTTATACCATGAGAGAGGGTAGCTGTTTATAGGAGGATCCATCGAGTTTACCTACAACTATGGGATTCTTTTTAATCTCTCTATGTATTATCTTAATGCACATTTTAATATCAAGGCTTGTGATATTTATCTTATTATTATGTCTTAATTTATTTTTAGTTGGGATATGAAATCAATCATCCGATACTTTTCTCACTTAAAAAGAAAAGTGATCTCAAGACAAGTATTCAAATATGCCTGTGGCAATTTCCTTAATATAATTGATCACAGTACAGAGACAATGAAGGACTAGAAAATGGTATGATCAGCGTATGAACTTTTCTGATTAGATTCCTAAACCATAATATGATGTTGTAAATTCGAAACATGTTAGCAATAGGATTTGGTATTTGGAGTAAGATTGATATTTCAAGTAAATGAACAGAAATATGATAACCCATATTTGGAGATAAATAACATTGAGGGTGTAGAGTTGAAAGCAGAATCATAATGGATTTGTGATTATTTCTAACAGGTATAATTATGATTAAATTAATTATTAGTGTACCAATTAAAATTTTGTTCCATCAAAAAAATCTAATCCATATTATTTAATATACCTATTTTTAATTTTTCTAAAATTTTTCTATACCTATTTAGTATATTGACCAAAATGCTTCAAACTTCTAATTTATTTCGAGAATGCCATTTGGCATTATATGCCCCAAATGTCCTCGAAGGAGACTCAACCCTTTGTCTCCTCCTCTTTCTTTCTTCTTCTCTCATGTCAACTCTCTCTCTCTCTCTCTTTCTTGTTTTCCTCTTCTCCTTTTTCTTTGTTTGCTCTAAAATCAGTGAGCATAAATCCAGCTTCAAGGTAATCAAGAGAAAGATTTGAAGTTATTTTCTTAGATCTTCCATAAAACAAGGACCAAGGATTTTGCAAGCAAAATAGCCATTTTCTTCAAGCTTGAGGTGAGTTTTTCTAAACTAAAATATTGATTTAAATTTGTGTTTTAGCATCAGATTTTTGAGAAATGCGTTTTTGATATTTATGGCTGATTATACAATTTTTTTTAAAGCTTGATATACGTATATCTTTGTTCAAATGAGTTTTTAAGCTGGTTTTAAAAAGTTTTTTATTTTTGGTTTAGATTTATATGTTGAGCATAAAAATTTTGAGAAAAATAATCTATGTGTTTAAGTATAATATTCCAAAGTTTTTGTGCATTTTCGATGTCTTGGAAATTGATAAAAAGGGTCAGGTTTAATTTTAAAGCTTAAGATCTTCAAAAATAAAAAATTGGATTTTCCAAAATTGCTCTGTCAACTGGCTAGACTCGCCAATCGATAGGCTGGACCAGTCAACAGATTTTGCAAGTTGAACCTTTCCAACTGGTAGGTCAAACCCTACCAAACTGGCATGCCGAACCCTACAGATCGATAAGTTGATAGAGGGGTCCAAGATGTACAGTTTGATTGGCATGCCACAAGTAACTGATCGACAGGCCAATCGTGCAATCCAAACTTATATGTTTTTCTTCGTTTTGTTTTACAAACTGTTCCAAGGATTTCATATTAATGATTATGGCACACTAATTAAAACAAATGGTAAATTGGCATGATTATAGAGTAGGATTTAAGTTAAAGTATGGTTATTTTATACATCCTAGGATAATGACGTACTTGGAGCTTACGTGGTGAACTTGGTATTGTGTGCTAGGGTTTGGCACTAATACCCTAAAAGGTAAATAGAAGGAGGTGATGATGCTCCCTTGGGTCAAAATTTTTAGAACACACTATACAAGAATCGACTTGGTGAGGATCCAAGGCTTGATGTCCCCTCATTAGACACTCTTGGAATGATTGTAGAGTGGTCAACAACGCCCATTTAGGTTTTGCTAAGATGAGTGGTGTGATACTCTATTGCAATGTGGATATTGATGAACATTGATTAATCATGGTATATGTATATAAGTAAATGTATGAAACTTGGTAATGATTAATGTAGGGTATCCACTAGATATGATCAAAATGAACCTCATAAGATAAATATTGTTATTGAATAACTAACCATGCATGTGTTAATGTGGTAAATGATAAAACCTAAAAGTAAGTAATGGTTTTCCCTACTGAGAATGTTGTTGCTCATCTCCCTATATTTTCATCTTTTGTAGGACTCACAAAGTATAAGATGGCTATAAGAAAAATAGTTGAAGAAGCTATATACTTGTATTTAGATGGAATTGCTTTGTTTGTTAAAATGTTCTTCATTATGATGTAAGCTTTGTATGTTACTATCTGTTACTGTATTAAGGTGTATTAAGAGTTAGAATGATGATTATGACAGTTTTATATTATTAAATTAAAGGTGCTACATTAAACTATAGTTTGTTTATTGTTAATATGTTTATTTTGATTTGGGAGTTTTTGTTTAAGTCTCGGAAAAATTTTTCTTGAAGTTTTATTTTTATTTTTTTGATCTTTATTTAATTTATTAAAAATTACTCACCCCCACTTAGGGGCATTACAGAGTTAAATTGGGGTCAAAATAAAGAAAAATTGAAATTTCAAATGGCCATAAGGGACCACCAAATGAGGCATTGCCAAATGTGACCAACTCATGATGTAGGTCAACAAATCAACACCTCAATGGATCAGATTGGTGCATTAATCTCACCATAACCTAGGTGCATCCTTATGAAGCGTAACAACCCTTTGCCTAATGAGCATGTGCCACATGTGCCTTGTATTAGGTGCACTAACTAGCTATAGTTGCTCCAGTGTGATGTGCTCCATTCCATTCCTATGTACCCGCTCAAACTACCCAACCTCTCATTGCTAGCTGCCTCCCCACTCCAGTGCTCCACGAATGCCATTGCCACACATGGAGCACTATTTGATGCTCTAATGCTTACTTTCCTTTCTCTTACCTAGAGTGGGTTATGTGAGGAGTTAATGGAACATCAAACCCAATCTTGAGGGACTCAAACAAGGAGAGGCATAAGAAAAAAAAACATAGAGAAAATGAAGAAAAAGAAGAGGCAAAAAAGAAATAATTTTGTGGTGTAGGTTTATTTTATTTTTAAGATTTAGTTCTAATTTTGGGTTTTAGATATTTTTAAACACCTTTGAAGAGCATTTTAGTGCTATAAAAAGGAGGAAGAAGAAGATTGCGAAAGGAGAAACTTGGGGTTGGTTACATCTACATCTCGGTAACTTCTTCCCCATTTTTATTTTCTAATTTTTTTTACCCTAAGAATGCCTAAATTTGGTGCTATTTTATTTCTACTTTTGATTTTATTTTTTTCATCATTTGATTATTGGTGTTCTAGGGATTTCAACTAGCTTAGGTTTTGCTGCTTTGATTTCTCATTTATTCACATTAATTGTGATTGTCTAAATTAGGGTAGATAATTGTTCTGTGTAGTGTTAGTGCATCTAGTTGATTGATCATCATGTAGTCAATTAAAAAGCCTTGGATTGCTACCAGAAGGGTGATTCACTTTACATGCTATGCCTATCATGGAATAATATAATTTTTAATGGGATAGGGATATACCCACTTGGCTTATATAGCCATTAATGAAATTTTAAATCCTACTGAATTCTAATTAATTAGTAGACGTAGGAATATAGTATAATTAATGTAGAATATTTCTAAATGATATAGTCTAAATAACCTAGAATATTTCTAAATAAGTACTAGGAGGTACTTTTGGAGAGTTTAGAAGATTTCATTTTCTATTCAACTAGACAATACTTTAAAGGTGATTAATGGATGCCTAGTGATATGATCAGATGAAATTGAATTACTTTTTATTTCATTTTAAATCAATTGTTCAAACAATTCTAGAGCAAACACAATTCAGTAATTAAACACAATCACCATGGGAACAATACTATTCTCATTATTACTTATTGTGCACTTGTAATTTTCAACAAACATGTTTTTTGTGCTGTTGCTGGGGATTGTTTTGCTTAATTTTAGTTAATATTGATAATAATTAGATCTTTTAATTCGAATATTTTCCCTTTCTTTTTATTCTATTTCATTGTTTTTTGTTTTTATTTTTTTGAGTTGTTTCTTTTTGTTGAGACACTTTAAGATGTTACGTCAACAAAAGCTCATGAATTGCTTTCTACAAGATTTGAAATCTTTGTATAGTGCTTGGTGGACATAAAAGAAATTACTTATTAGGTTTCCTCATCATGGTTTCTCCATGGAATTGCAACTTCAAATTTTTTCTCAACGACTTTTGTACTCGAACAAGATATTGCATAGAATACAATGATGATACCATCACTTTATACTAAAGATCTATTGATGAAGCCTATTTTATGTTGGAAGACTTGGCAGAGTATGACTATTGGCATTTAAATTGTTGGGAAAACAATTCAAATTTTGTGGAGCCATGGTATGACACTCAGACTCAAGAAAAGGAGCTAACCATTTAGGCTTTTCTTGCTTAAGGTTTTGATAGAATGTACAAATTGCTAGAGGCATCATTTGAATCTTGCAATATATGGTGAACATGGTGTAAAACTTTAAAGAAGTGAAAGCATCCATTCTTTGCTTGGATCTTCTAACTGTCAACATGGAAGATTGCCACCATGAAGAGCCAACATCGAGCGAGGAGTGAGTGGTTTGATAGAGATTGTGATTTGAGTTATTCAAACAACCAAGGTTGGAAAAGTAATCAAATTGTGAAGAAAAGATACAAAAATCATTGGAGGAGGAAGAAAATTAAGAAGCCATTGATTTGAGCTCATCAATGGTCCTATTATTTACACCATCAATTAAGCCTTTTTGGCCGCCATCACCACCATTACCATACTATCCCCTTTATGAACTAGAACCAACATTGGAGCTTTTCTATCAAGCTCATTATTTGAAGCCAAGTCTTTTTAGTACCATGTGTTACATACTTCCACATCTTGCGAAGCTTGAAAGCATTCACAACCAAGTCTCATATGTGATGTTGTATGATATCCACCATGGGCAAAAACCGCTCTTTGATGTGCACTTCTACAAATGTCAAGTGGATGACTTTAGAGAAAATATTTCTTGGGAGGCAACCCAAGTTTTCTAAGGTTTTTCAATTTTCTTTAAATTTTAGTTAGTTTTAAGTGTTAGGATCTTTTTATTTTCTTTTCTTAGTTCTCTTTTGTAGGCACAAGAGGTGGAGCCAAATGGAGTTAGAGATGCTGGAGATGCATTAAGTTTGGGGATTTTGTGCATGTTAAGTTTGGGGGAAAGTTAAACTTTTCGTGTTTTAGTAGTGCATTAAAAGTGAAAAAATTATAGTTTTGAATAATATGAGGTTTTTGTACTTTCGTCCATGATTTCTTCCAAATCAATGATGAGAACCTTGGTTGAAAATTATGCATTGCTTATGGAAAAGTATAAATATTGTCTAGGTTGTGTGTTTAATTCTTTAGTTAGTTTTATTTTGATTGTGATGATGCATACTTGAGCACTATGTCTTGATGTTTGAGCTGTGTGCATAATTAAGGAGTGTTTGAGCAAATATGTGATTCTATGATCTCCTAAGTCCTATAATTTATTTGATTTTCTCTTAAGATGAAATCCTAGATTGCACTTTGCTAAGGAAATGACTTAGGCTACCTTTGGACCATTTGAGCCTACCTTGATATATTCATACTCCTAGTATGCCCCTTTGATCCTTTTTTTTTTCTTTGTTACCTACATTTTTATCCTAGTCACTAAATAATTTCCAACCCTTTAGTCTATAAGCGTGTGATCTTTCTAGGAAATATTTGAGCTATGCTATGTTATGGAAGGAAGGGTGGAATTAAGAAAGTTTTATTTTGTATTATGTCTTTAGGTTTGAAGGAAAAAAATAAAAAAAATAGAAAAAAGAAAAAAAAAAGTTCTACACCCTTTGTTCATAAATAAAAAGAAAGAAAAAATAGAAAAAAGAAAAAAAAATGCTACACCCTTTGTTCATAAATAAAAAGAAAGAAATAAGTTTAAGGGCGTAGTAACAAATACAAAAAAAAAAAAAAAAAAAGAAGAGAAAGAAAGAACTAAAGTTGTTGACAAAAGGAAGTTGAATTAAAGTTTGAGGGTATTACTTGGTCTGTTGAATGTAGCTCTTTGGAAGGTTCTAGAATGTTTTATGTGCCAGGTGTGTTTTGAGTTAGAATATTTCCTATATCCTATCCTTACCCTAAACCTTACATTGCAAGTTTAATGAAGCCCTAAGGGTCCTTGGTGTTGTGTTGTGTTGCCTACATTAGTGGAGAGAGACATGAAAAGCAAATTTATGAGACTTTTTCATATTAAATTTTATGTTGATTACATAATTGCATAAACTTATTCTGATTGCATGCAACAAGAAGAGAAAGGACTATGCATGCGTACGCATGGAAAATCCAAACAAGAACAAACCATGTTCTAGGATTAATCACAAAGCTTAGTCAATATTTGCATCTTTCATTAAGTTATGCTCTTTAATCAATCTTTGTAGTTCGGTTAAAGTCACTATGTTAGCACAATTTACTATTAGTTCATTTTCATTTTTGTTTTTCTAGTTTTTCCTCGAGGACTAGTAAAATATTAACTTTGTGTGTGTGATAACTCTATATTCTAGGCATTTTAATTTCATCTTATTTACTTTTGTTTTATTTTTATTCTTCTTTATTTTCATTTTAGTTAATTTGATTTTATCTGTTTTTAATTTTGTAGAATTTTATTTTATTTTATTTCCCTTTTAAGTATTTATTTTCCCTTTTTGTATAGAAAAATTAGGTAAAGGGAAAACATGTAAATGAGCTAAATTGAGGTCCAAATCAAGAAAAATTTGAATTTCAAATGGCCATAAGGGACCACCACGTATGCCATCGCCAAATGCCACAAGCTAGTGACACGGGCCATCAAAACAGTGCCTTAACAAACTTGATTGGTGCGTCCTTAGAAGGTCTAACAACCCCTCACCCAACAAGTGCGTGCCACACGTGCCTTGTATCAGGCGCACTAACCAGCTGCATCTGCTCCAATGCGACGCGTTGCATTCCACTCTAGTGTACTCATTCGCACTGCCTGATTAGCACACAAACGCGTACATTTAATGCTACTAATTGTTGAATAATTAATAAAATATTTAAGCTTTAATTAGTCATTTCCATGATTTTTATTTAAAATATTTTAATTGGAAAGTGTCTAGTTTTTGTTATTTAACTATTGAATAAAAAGCAGTGTGAATTCCAATAAAAAAGAGCCATGGAAGCCATGCACATAAGCTATACTAGTGTCCAACTCCATTAGCTAAGCCGTTTTCATCAGCTGAGCCAACTACGTGCATTAGACCGTGGGTCCTTGTTGGACATGTATGCCCTAAGGAGTAAAAATGTAATATGTTTTGGGAGATAGTTTTATCAATAAAGAATTTATTTATCATTTATATATCAAATCTTATCCTCTTTACGTTCATATTTATTGAATGTATGTTAAGCAAACAAAAGTCTGAGACTGTCGGTCTAAACCTTTAACAATTGGGCGTATGATGGATAGATTATACGAAAGACACGATTCTTAAGGTGACGATCTAAATCATAAGATCCGCAATCGAGGGAATAAAGTTGAGCGTTTTATTCATGCAAGGATTGTTATGTTGTCTATATCCCTAATAGAAGATGGTTTGTCTTGACCATTGGAGGTGGACTTCACGAATAGAAACATTGGCACATTGTCATAGGTGACGATGTGTTGGATCAGAACATAAAGTGAATTGATTTGGATTAATAATTCTGTCTCAGTAAATCAATTCACTTTAGACTATCATATATATTGTTTCTTAATCTTGAGATGGATAATGGGCCCGTTTTCTTGACTTATGTCTTTTGATATACCAAAGGGTGACATCTATATTTTAACAGTGGTATGTATGCCGATGCATTGGGGGTATGACTCTTGATAGCGTAGACCTGTTATTCATAGATATGGAATCCATAGCTCCTTTTTAGGAATAGTGATATCCTCTTATATGCATTATCCTGTAATTGAAAAATTGGAGTGCTCAACCAGTTGGATACATAGGTGTAACTAAATGGTATACTTTCTTTGGATGGTAAGTTTTTCGATGGTGAGATAATGAAATGTAAGATAAAACTAGTCGAAAAAGTAAGATAGAACTTGTCCTTAAGTCAATTATGGATAATTCTATGGGATACGATACGTTATGATACGTCATGGAGACTTAGCTATACGAACTTCTTAATTCTATATGGTTCGAGAGTGTAGCTCTAAACTTTTAGTGTAGTAGTGTTAGAGTTAATAATTATGAAATATATATCTAGGATATTGGATTTCATAATTATTGGGAGTTTAAACTATATAGGTCTATCAGGTCCCCTTTGCTAGCTCATAAAAATCCTGTAACGATATGGCATGCTTGTCCAATAATTGGTGACTTGTGGCAAATTATCAAAGTGGATGAAATTTGATAGGATCAGATAATTCATGTGTGTTTATCGATTGAATCAATTTTGTAAATGAATTAATTTAAGATAAACTTGTTGAATTATCGAGATCAAATAATTCATGTTTGTTTATTGGTTGGATTAATTTTGAATAAATTAATTCAAGATAAACTTGTTAAATTATCAAGAATATTTATTTTCCTAGAGATTATCTAGATATGATTGTTTTAATTAGATAAATTCTCTGTTGGGTTTTTGAATTAAAACAGAGACTCTATCCCAAGAATCTTTGGTAGGAAATAAATATTTCCTGGAATTATTTATCGAAAGTTCAGCGGGCCAATTTTTAAGTTTGGCCTGTCGATGGAGCAAGTTCGACAGACCGATCTAGTAGTTTGGCCTACCGACCGAGTGTTAAATAAATCATGCGTATCCACACAGATTTTATCAGATATTATTTCTGATTTGATTTTGATTCGAGTATTTGAGGCCTTATCTGATAAGGACTGACTCTTAGGCACAACCTCTATATAAAGTGGAGTGAGACTCATTGTTATTTAGATCAGTTGAGAAATCTAGAGTAACACTTTGTTGGTGAGACTCTACAACTCCTCGGAGAGCTATTGTTCACAAATTACGAACTATAGCTTTAAATATTTCTCAATTGGTTGGAAGGAGAGTCGCTTGGTGGAAGAGCTATATGAGTGTGCTTACACACACACCGATCGTAGATAGAGAATAACAAAGAAGACCAGCTAGTTGAGGCTCCTCTAGAACGTTACTTCTCTTCACCGATTGCAGGAGCTTTTTTGCATTTACGAGGTTAGAAAGATCTGGTTAATTTGTGCATATAGTGTGTCAAACTTGTGTTTTGGAAAAAACTCTGGTGTAGAAAATTTTTAAAATTCTGCTGCGTACTATTTTTCCAACAATTGGTATCAGAGCTAGTTTTTTATATAAATTTATAAGTTTGTGATCATGCTATACGTATAAATTATGTGATCTTGATTTCTCTTATGCTTGAATTGAATTTTATAAAGAGTTGGCACTCTAGGTTTCTATATATTTTTATGTTGTCATGGATTATATGGTGAATGTTTATTAATTAATTATGGTTGATTGAATTATTATTTGATTATTTATTAATTAGGTAATTTATACCGGTTATAGTTCCTTCGAGGTTAGAATATGTATCTTAGTTTTTCATGTAATTAGATGACAGACTACCATCTCCATCTAGGAATTATTATTTAATTTTTAATCTATAAGAATTTTGTAATTAAATAATCATTCGGAGAAGGCGAATCTAGAAGACAGATGTAACAACCACTGTTTTCTTTAATCAGTGTTATGTAATGTTTGATGATTTTATGCGTCACATGAATGGAATAATGACTTAGAGGCATATTTTGTTGAAAATTTCAGTGTGATATTTATGATTATGAAAGTTATTATGAGCTAACGACTTTATTTGCAGTAGATGGACTAGGAAATTCTAATGACACAAAGTGCCTAATGAATGATTATTATGATTTCTCATTTGAAAAACGTTCTATTTTGGTAATTTACTTGGATTCTTACCTATTTGCATGTGACATTTTCGTCATTTGAATTTTTGGGAGATTTGATTTTTAATTTTTAGAAGTTATTTAACTTTAGAAATCATTTTTGCTTAAGTTTGGAAAAGGTTCAACATTTTTGGATATTCGCCCAAAAAAAAAACTCCCAATAGTTTTGGGAGCGCCCCCCAAAAAATGACACCAAAAACAACATGTCGTTTTTGGGGGGGCTGAGAGCAAAAAAAGAAAAAAAAAATCCAAATGACATGTCATTTAGAGCTCCTTCTTCCCATGATCTGAGTTGCAGAAAACAACTCATTTGATTCCAAATCCATTTTTATCCATCTATTCCAACTTTCCATGTCTAAAAGCATCTAATATACTTTGCAAACTTATCCAAATCATTATTTTTGAGATTCAAAAATTTCCTACAGATAGCCATGCTTCACCCATCACCCATGTTGCCTATGCAAGCTAGCATCCCCACCATTCTCATTCTTTTTCTTTCCACTCCTTATTGTCAACTAGGATGCTTCTAGATAAGATCTACAAATGCATGAAGACAAATACTTCTTTTCCTTCCATTCCCTTCACCAACTGCTCCTACTTTCTCTACTTAACACTCTAATGTTCTGTCTTCATCAAAACACTTAATGGTCCTCACCACCCACGTCTCTCTCTTCCTTATTCTTAGTTGCATTCCATAGTTGCAGTAAGATCATCTCATAGCCAATCATTCCTTGCTCTAACGTCTCTATTCCTCTTTCTTCCCTCCTTCGTTTGTCTCACGGCCGAGAACCCACAAACATACTTAGTCAACTTATGCCAATCACCATATACTACTACTCGTACCTTTAAACATCACCCTCTATACTCTCAAACACTTCCCAAATAGAGAATAAAGCTTTCCTCCAAAATCAGAAGCTAAACAGTCGAGTTACGGTGTGTTTCATTAAAAGCATCGTCAGGCCGAAATAGAGATTTTTATCACATTTTGAGGTCGATTTTCTTCCTATTTTTATACCAACCTTTTACTATGATATTATGGTGTTTGGGGGAATGATTTTATATGATTTAAAATTTGATTTTGTTTAAGAAACAAAATTTTTCTGAATAATTATTTTTAATCAAGTTTTTAGGTGAAAACACGTATTTTGAGATTTTTTTGGGAAGAATCGACATGAGATTTTAAGAAAATTTCTTTTGGGCATTGTATATCTATTTGTTAGGCATTTCCCATAAAAATTTCGGATTCATATAAGCCATTTTTGAATTGTTTGAGAATTTATACTAAATGTTGTTCTTATGGTCTTTACACTGCGTTTAAATGCGATGATTTGTTTGATGATGTTGTAAGATGTGTTTAATGCTAGAAAAATTTGTAAATGCTCATTTATATGTTTATTTTATGCCTGCAAATTTTTAGCCACATGCATGTGTTAGAATTAGACAAATAAATCATAGAATAAATATTACTCATTGTTTTGGTAATTTTATAGTAACGTTTTTACAAAAGTTGGCATGGTTGAAAAATACTTAGAGTGATTCAAATGTATTGAAAATTTTTTGGTACTATGTTGGGATGTTAAGAATGCTATGCTAAAAATTTATATCAATTGGAATTTTGTATGATTTTATAAAATTCGTTGATTTTTGGCTGCCCATAGGTTGTTCATAGTGGTAGATTGTTGTTGTAACTTCTAAAATATAAGAAAAATATTTATACTTGCTGAAACTTGATGAAATTAATTTCGGTATCTATATGTCTATTATGTCCTACAAAAATTTCAAAGCCATTGCAATTTTGGTGATTTTTTTGAAAATTGTAGAGTGTCAGCTGTCAAGTTGAGATTATGCACTTGCCTTAATTGTAATAATTGGATAAGTTAGTTTAATTGATCAAGTATGGAATTGCTTGTTGTAATGATGTTAAATATGATGTTTTGAGTATGTTCTTATAATCTTTTATTTCAATGTTATAAAATTAAAGAAGTTTGAGGCACTTGAGATGCTGGAAGTAGAAAGGAAACCATCCACTTACAAGAGATTGAGCAAGAATTTCTACAACTCAGGGAAGTACATTTTCACCGACAACATGGTTAAGAATATGAAAAGTTTTGAGAGATGATATGTTTTATTATGTTATTAATGTTTATGCATTTCTCATTCAAAAGACTCCTTTTAATATGGTTATGAAGAACGTATTTTACAGATGTTTTCATCCTTGTTTCATGATGCATATGATGTTTTCATAAACATTTATGTATTTATATGTATCACATAATTAAGGCGTTACACACCCAATGATGATGATGATGATGATAATGATGTTTGTCTCGTAAGGTGGACTTGTCATATTTGATTTGAGATTAGTTACCTCTCTCTTCTCGTGGCGGCGCGCCCTAATGATGTTAATGGTGCAACGCCAGGGCCATAAAGAATAAATAAATGTTTTTAATATAGAAAAAGGAAAAAGAAAAGATATTTCTTACAAAGTTTTGCTATATGCATTATGGTGACTCTATCAACGTTGAAATGATTCATCTTATGGTTAAAGTTTTTACAATGTTTTGTGAGATTACATAATGTACTTACCAATCTTAACGCTTACATAAGTTAATCATGTCGTAGATAAGGGTAAGGCTTTAGCTATAGATGGAGGATGAAAAGACAAATGTGTGTGCAAGGATGGTGGTGTTGGATGATGGAGTCACGACATGAATTAAAATTTTAATATTGCTATGTTTAAAAGTAATTCCGCATGTTATGAGATATTTTCATGGACTTTGGTTTGCAATAATTTATGGATTGTAAATTTCCTTAATATTTTATATTATTATGAACTAACTATTTCCATAGGTAGTCGGTTAGGCGAATACCTTGGGTATTCCGTTGGAGTCACCGAGGAAGAAAACAGTTTAAGGTAAGTAAGTGTTGCTTTTATTTGAAAGATGCAATCTTGAATACTATTAGTAATTCATACTTAGAAATAATTCAATTGTTTATTAAAATAATTCAAAATTTTAAATCCACATGTTCACATGGTAATGTTAAATAATATATATATATAAATTTACAACAAAATTCCTACGATAATAATTAGATAATACTTACAAGTTTAGGTTATCACACCAAATAAATAAGAGATAACTATATAAGTTAACGGTTTCTGTGATGTCCGTAAGGGGGTGTTACAATGGATGATAGCATTTCCAGGTATTTCAAGAGTCTCTAATTTTATGTTTTTGAATTGTTGAAAATAAAATTGATAAATTGCATCAAAACTATATTTTATAGGAATGGGTGATCTTTGCTCGGTTGGCATGCCGAACCCTCTAATTCAGCAAGCTGATGGTCGTAGAATCAGCAAACCGGACTCTTGGGTTTGGCAGGCCGTCAGTGGGGCAAAAATCTGGTGGCTTTGGTGACAGGCCAAACTTTCCAGTTTGGTAGGCCAATTTGTCATGACCAACAAGCCGACCTGAAAAGATCGGCACATCGAAGGGTCATGAACAATAAGCCAATCACATAGATTGGCATGCCTGCAGAGAGCTATGATTTTCAGGAAAAGGTGTAGATTTTGATGTAGTTTTGATTTTATTTTTTAGGACAATTTTGAGAAATATTAAATTTGGATATGACTGAAAATATGGAGTATTCAATCTATGCGGGATTGAAGACTTGAGGATGGAAGTTATATGAAGAAGGATACAACTTGAAGATTTAAGGATGAAGAATCAATAATATGTTTTGATTTATCTCTTGTAGTCTTTATTTTCTATTCTCTAGGGTAGAACCATAATATTACGGTTATTTATTATTATTTTGCTTGTAGCTTTCCGTGATTGCTATGTTTGTATGCATTATAATATGATTTACCATATATATTGATAACATTCCATATGGAATAGGGAGTGCTGCTCAATTACAATAAAACCTTGATTTTAAAAGAATGAGTGGGAGAAGGTTTTCAAAGAGAGGAGCTATGACCTCCATTGTTGGTCCATAGGTAGCACATGGCGGTTCCAACCCCCTAGGGAGGGACTTCATCATGCTCGGGTTAGATCTCTAAAAGAATAAGGTATTTTAGCATGATTTATGGTTGCACACCCCTAGGTGGTGATTATAAAACATGGATAAAATATTGAAATGATGGTTATACACTAATGTTAATTGTATTATTAACCTCCCCTAGGAACTCTGTTAGTAAAATTAATAGCCAAAGAAACGATTAGTAATATATGCTGGATCACACGGGTCCTAGATGGCATATATTAATTAGGAAAGGATCCGTATTCCTGATTGAATTTGGCATGACCTAGGAGCCTGTTGAATTCTGAGTTGGGAATTATTGTTGTAAGGTTATGATATTTTTAAGGTTTTGACACATAAACACATTTGTATTATTTATGTAATTGTATTATCTTACTAAATTATTATCATATGTTTGCTTATGTTTGGAATATGATTTTTTATTGTAGATTAAAAACATCTAAAAATGCTTTATCGTCAACACTTGACAAAAACCAATTAACCGGTGAGAACCATAATGATTGGAAATGTAACCTGAACATTATTCTATCCTTTGAGAAACTAAAATCTGTGTTAATGACACCTTATCCTCCTGAGCCTACGGGAGATTCCACCAACGATCAAAGCCAACGATATGATCGTTGGAAAGCTACTAATGATCAGGCCCGTTGCTATTTTATGGCTAGAATGAATAATGTGCTGCAGGCTCAAGATGAGGATTATGAGACTGCTAAGCAGATCTTGGATAATCTAGAAGACATGTTTAGAGGCCAGGCCTTAACAATACTATAAGGGGTGCTTTGAAAACTTCTTAATTGCAAACAAAGACCGGGGACATCTATAAAGGAGTATATAATATTGGTCATGGGTTATCTCACTGAGGCTCAAACCAATGGCGCTAACATTGATGTTGAAACTTAGATAACTATAGTTTTTGAGACTCTGTCTAAAGAGTTTATTCCATTTAGAGCTACATTTAATTTGAGGAATAGGCAGGATATGACCTTGACGGAGTTGATAAAACAGTTATAGGAGTTTGAACTGTTGATCAAAGAATCTCTTGCCGGTGGCGAGGCCAACTTGGAGCTACTTCTGGTTCCAATCCCAATCTTGGGAATGGAAAGAAACAATAGGGTAAGAATAGGAAGTCTTTTGTTCATGTAAATGGCAAGAGAAGAAGAACCCCAAGAAGCTTAAGCTTCTTTTGTTGGAAGGTCAGGCACATTAAGATGAATGGTAAGGACTTCCTTTCATAAGGAGGTAGGTGTGATCTTTTGTATTTAGAAACTTGTTTGGTTAAGGAATCCGGTGACAATTAGGTCCTAGATTCTAGAGCAACTAATCTTGTTTGCATATCTCTGTGGGGGTTCAAAGAAACGAGAAGTCTGCTTTGTGAAGACTTCACGCTCTGAATGGACGATAGATCCTTGGTCATAGCTAATGCAGTGGGAGACACCCATCTATATTTTAATAATTATAGGAACTTAATTTTATGAGATTGTTTTAATGTTCCTAAATTTAAGAGGAGTTTAATTTTTATAGCTTGTTTATTTAAAGACTCTTATTTGGTTTCTTTCAATAATAAAGTCATGATTCATAAAAACAAATTTTTTATCTGCTCTAGATGGATGCAAAATAATCTATATTTTATCAAACCTAAGATGGTCTTACTACTTAATGCTGAAATGAATGATAATGACTCTAAGGACTTAAAACTTCTCACTCAAATAAGACTTCTCTTTGGCATTTGTGGCTCGGTCATATTAACCTGAATAGGATTCATAGGTTAGTAAGGGATATACCTTTAAGTCACTTAAAGGTAGAATCTATACCACAATATGAATCTTCTTTGGAAGGTAAAATGAGCAAAAGACCATTTGGGTCTAAAGGCAATAGGACCGAAGGGGTTCTAGAACTTGTGCATAGTGATGAGTTCTTAGAACACTTATTAGAGAATGAAATTTTATCCTATTTAATTGCGCCAGGCACTCTGCAGCAGAATGGTGTAGCGGAGAGAAGGAATAGGAATTTGTTGGACATGGTCAGGTCCATGACGAGTTATTAATCATTGTCTTTGTCCTTTTGGGGATATGCACTACATATCGTAGTTATCTTTTGAACAATGAGACTTCAAAATCGGTTCCTAAAACTCCTCATGAGTTGTGGATGGGTAAGAAGACATCCTTAAACCATATTCATATATAAGGATATTCGGCTTATGTCTTGTTTAGGGATGCGAATATGTTGGAAGCATATTCGAAAGTTTACGTATTTGTAGGATATCCAAAAGGGGCTAAAGTATATAACCCAAATGAAAATAAAGTCGTGGTTTCAACTAATGCAACTTTCCTTGAGAAGAGTTATGTGGACGACTTTAAGCCTTGAAGTAAAGTGGTCCTTGAGGAGTGATCCGATTACTTCGGGGGTTTTGCCTAAAACCGTTCCAATCAGTGTAGAAAAACCAAACGAATCCAAACAACAACCTAAAGGGCTTCGACACAGTGGGAGGATCAAGTGTCAACCCAAAAGGTATATGTTTAATGGTGAGGCCTTCTTGGCTAAACCAGATGTACATGATAGGGATTCTTACACTTATGTAGATGCTATGGAGGATATTAATTCAAAAATCTAGACAGAGGCCATGAACATAGAGATGAAGTCTATGGAGACTAATCAGGTTTAGGAGCTTATGGATCTTCCCGAAAAGGTAAAACCCATATAGTGTAAATAGATCTACAAGAGGAAAAGAGGAGTAGATAGAAAGGTCAAAACCTTCAAGGCTAGACTGGTAGCTAAAGGTTACATGCAAAAAGAAAAAATCAACTACGAGGAAACCTTTTTGCCTATAGCCATACTTAAGTCTATCTAGATTCTCTTATCCACAACTGCCGCTCTCGACATGAGATTTGACAGATGGGTGTCAAGATGGCTTTTCTAAATAGCTATCTTGATGAGTCCATTTATATAGAGCAACTAGACGGGTTCAAGGTCAAGGGTCAGGAGGGTAAGGTTTGTAAGCTGCTAAAGTCAATATATAGACTTCAGCAGGCTTTCCGTTCTTGGAAGATAAGATTTGATCAAGTGATCAAGACTTATGGGTTCACTCAAAATGTGGACGAACCATGTGTGTACAAACACATTAAGGATGAATAAGTCAATTTTCTACTACTTTATGTAAATAACATTCTATTAATTGGCAATAATGTTTGGGCGTTGTCATCAGTCAAATTTTGGTTGACCAAGCAGTTTGGTATGAAGGACATGGGTGAGGCTAATTTTGTTCAAGGTATCCAGATCTTTTGGGATAGAAAGAACAAAATAAAAGCTTTGTCTTAGGTAGGCTACATAGATAAGATTTTTAAGAGATTTGCAATGTAGGATTCCAAGAAAGGTGGGCAATCATCTAGGTCTGGAATTACTCTTTCTAAGAAAGACTCTCCAAAGTTTGTGGAAGAAAGAGTATACATAGAGAAGGTGCCTTATGCTTTGGCAGTGGGTAGTCTCACGTATGCCATGCTTCGCACACGACCGGATATTTGTTATGTGGTCGGGATTGTAAGTCGATTTCAAGAGAATTCAGGACCAAACCATTTAGTTGCTGTCAAGCATATTTTCAAGTACCTAAGAAGGACTCGAGGGGTATATGTTTCTATATTTGGGTGAGGATTTCACTTCTCTAGGATACATTGATTCGGATTTCCAATCCTGTCTAGATTCTAAAAAATCTACTTCAGGTTTTATGTTTACTTTGGGAGGTGGTGCCATCAATTGGAGAAGTGTGAAGTAAAACTACACTTTGGATTCAACAATGGAGGCCGAGTATGTGGTAGCCAGTGATTCTTCGAAAGAAGTAGTGTGGTTCTACAAGTTCCTTAAGGATCTTGAGGTTGCTTCTGGTATGGATAAGGCGGTATCATTGCACTGTCATAACAGCGTGGTGGTAGCTAATGATAAGGAACCAAGATTTAACAAGAAGAATAAGCATATTGATCAAAAGTATCATGTGATACAGGAATTCGTAGAGGGCGGGCATGCCATTGTGTGCAAAATTATGTCAGAGGACAATTTAGCTAATCCATTCACGAAGACACTTACTAAGAGAGTGTTTAAGAGGCATGTGGAAGCTATGGTGATGCAAATAAGAGACATGTATGCCCTAAGAAGTAAAAATGTAAAATCGTTTTGGAGACATTTTTATCAATAAAGAATTTTTTTATTATTTATATATCAAATCTTGTCCTCTTTACGTTCATATTTGTTAAATGCATGTTAAGCAAACAAAAGTCTAAGACTGTTGGTCTACACGTTTAAGAATTGGGCACATGATAGACAAATTATGCAGAAGACATGATTCTTAAGGTGACGGTCTAAATCATGAAAACTGTAATCGAGGACATGTAGTTGGGCGCTTTATTCATGCAATGATTGTTATGTTTTTTATATCCTTAATGGAAGATGGTTTGTTTTGACCATCAGAGGTGGACTCCGCAAATAGAAACATTGGCACATTGTCATAGGTGATGATGTGTTGGATCGGGGCATAAAATGAATTGATTTGGAGTAATAATTCTATCTCAGCAAATCGATTCACTTTAGACAATCATATGTATTATATCTTAATTTTGAGATGAATAGTGGGCCCGTTGTCTTAACTTATGCCTTTTGATGTGTGACATCCACATTTTAATAGTGGTACACATGCCGGTATGTTGGAGGCATGACTCTTGATAGCATAGACTTGTTATTCATAAATATGGAATCCATAGCTGCTTTTCAAGAGTAGTTGATATTCTCTTATATACGTTATCCTATTATTAAAAAACTGAAGCACTTAACCATTTGGATACATAGGTTTAACCAAATGGTACACTATCTTTGGATGGTAAGTTTTCTAATAGTGTGATAATGGAACGTAAGATAAAAATAATTAAGAAGATATGACAGAACTTGTTCTTAAGCCAATTATGGATAATCGTACGGGGATACAATACATTATGATATGTCATGAAGACTTAGCAATGCAGGCTTTGTAATTCTATATATTTCAAGAGTGCAGCTCCAAGATTTTAGTGGAGTAACGTAGGAGTTAATAATTATGAAATGTATACTAGGATATTGGATTTCATAATTATTAGGAGCTTGAACTATATAAGTCCATCAGTTCCCCTTTGCTAGCTTATAAAAATCCTATAACGATACAGCGTGTTTTGCCAATAGTTGGTGACTTGTGTCATATTATCAGATTGGCTGAAAATTTGATAGGATTAGATAATTCATGTCTGTTTATTGGTTGAATTAATTTTGTGAAAATTAATTCAAGATAAGCTTGTTGAATTATCGAGACTAGATAATTCATATCTATTTATTGATTGGATTAATTTTGAATAAATTAATTCAAGATAAACTTGTTGAATTACCAGAAAAATTTATTTTCCTAAAGATTATCTAGATATAACTATTTTAATCAGATAACTTCTCTATTGGGTTATTTGAATTAAAACTGAGGCTTTATCCTAAGAATCTTGGGTGGAAAATAAAGATTCGCAGGAAACTTTTTATTGCAAGTTTGGCAAGCTAAACTTTAAGTTCGGCCTACCGATTGAGGAGGATCGACAAGCTGATCTACTAGTTGGGTCTGCCGACCAGGCGATAAAAAGATCATATATTTTCACGTGGAATTTTATCAGATATTGATTTTGATTTGATTCTGATTCAAATTATTGAGGCCTTATCTGATAAGGACTAACTCTTGGGCCCAACCTCTATAAAAGGGGAGTTAGTCTCATTATTATTTAGATCAATTGAGAAATCTAAAGTGAGACTCTGCCAGCGAGAGTTTGCAACTCCCCGGAAAGCTATTGTTCACAAATCATGAACTATATCTTTGGGCATTTCTTAGTTGGTTGGAAGGAGATCCACTTGTGGAAAAGTTGAACGACATGAGACCACACTCTGATTGTGTATAGAGAATAGCAAAGAAGGCTAATTGGTTGAGGTCTTTCTAGAACATTACTTATCTTCATTGATTACAGGGGCTTTTTGGCACACAAAGGTTAGTAAAATCTAGTTAGTTTATGCATATAGTGTGTCAAACTTGTGTTTTAGATAATACTCTGATATAACAAATTTTAAAATTCTACTGCATACAATTTTTCAACAATTGTATCAAAGCCATGGTTTTTACATAAATTTGCAAGTTTGCGATCATGCTTTACATATAAATTATGTGATATTAATCTCTCCTAAGCTTGAATTTAATTTTATAGAGAGTTGGCACTTTGGGTTTCTATATATTTTTATGTTGTCATGGTTTATATCGTAAATGTTTATTAGTTAATTATGGTTGATTAAATTATTATTTAATTATTAATTAATTAATTAATTCATGTCGGTTATGGTTTCTTGGAGGTTAGAATGTGTATCTAGGTTTTTTCATGTAATTAGATGGTGGACTATAATCTCCATCTAGGAATTATTATTGAACTTTACATTTATAAGAATTTTGTAATTAAATAATCATTCGAAGAAGACGAATCTAGAAGATGGATGATGGTGTTCTCAAGTATTTCTTGAGTCTCTAATTTTATGTTTTTGAATTGCTGAAAATAGAATTGATAAATTGCATTAAAAATTGTATTTTCTTAAAAGCGTGATTTTTGCTCTGTTGGTATGCCGAACCCTCTAGTTTGGCAAGCCGATGGTCGTAGAATTAGCAAGCTAGACTTTGATTTCGACAGGCCGTCAACAGGGCAGAAATTTGATGGCTCTAGTGGCAGGCCGAACTTTCCAATTTGACACGTTGAGTTGTCATAATCAGCAGGCCGACCTAAAAAGATCGGTAGGCTGATGGATCATAACTAGCAGGTCGATCATACAAATTGGCATGCCGGAAGAGAGTTGGAAGTTTTTCCAAAAAAGGTGTAGTTTTCAATGCATTTTTAATTTTATTTTTGGGACAATTCTGAGAAACATTAAAAATAGGATAAGACTAGAAATATGGAGTATTCAATTTATGGGGGATTAAAGACTTGAAGATAGGCATCACATGTAGAAGGATATAGCTTGACAATTCAAGGATGAAGAATCGATAATATATTTCAATTATTCTCTTGTAATCTTTATTTTCTATTCTCTAGGGTGGAACCATAATATTGCGGTTGTTTATTATTATTTTTCTTGTAGCTTTGCTTGATTGCTTTACTTGTCTACATTATACTATGATTTGCCATGTATATTGATAACATGCCATATAGAACAGGGAGTGTCGCTCATATTAAAATTGTTCATGCATGTTTTTAAAATAAAATCTTGATTTCAAAAGATTGAGTAGGAAAAGGTTTTCGAAGAAAGGATCTAAGGCCTCCATTGTTGGTCCATAGGTAGCACAAGGTGGTTCCGACTCCTAGGAAGGGACTTCATCATATACCGGGCTGGATCTCCTAGAGGATAAGGTATTTAAACATGATTTACGATTGCATACCCCTAGGAGGTGATTATAAATCATAGATAAAATATTAAAAAGATGGTTATACACTCATATTAATTTTATTATTAACCTCTTCTATAGCTCT
Source organism: Artocarpus hirsutus (assembly GCA_946598075.1). Classification (NCBI taxonomy): domain Eukaryota; kingdom Viridiplantae; phylum Streptophyta; class Magnoliopsida; order Rosales; family Moraceae; genus Artocarpus; species Artocarpus hirsutus. Next base: position 23,138 of record CAMOHE010039749.1, read on the forward strand.
GTTAATAAAATTAATGGCCAAAGAAACAATTATTAATATATGCTGGATCATACGGATCCTTCATGGCATATATTAATCAGGAGGGGATCCGTGTTCCTAATTGAATTTATCAAGACTCCCTTAGGAGCTTGTTGAATTCTGAGTTGGGAATTATCATTGTACGGTTGTGATAGTTTTAAGGTTTTGACACATAAACACATTTGTATGTTTTAATGATTATGTTATCTTACTAAATTATTATGCTATGTTTGCTTATGTTTGGTATATGATTCTTTATTATGGATTGGAAGTGTCTAAAAACCTTAATCATCGATACTTGACAAAAATCAATTAATCAGTGAGGATTATAATGATTGAAAACAGAACTTGATTATCGTCCTCTCCTTTAAGAAACTGAAATTTGTGCTGACAACCCCTTGTCCTTCCAAGCCTATGAGAGACTCCACCAATGATCAAATCCAAGCATATGATCGTTGGAAAGATGCAAATGATCAAGCCCACTGTTATGTTATGGCCAGCATGAATATCGCGCTGCAGGCTCAACATAAGGATTATGCTAGACAGATCTTGGATAATCTAGAAGACATGTTTGGAGGCCAGGCCTTAACAAAGTGGCAAGGGGTGCTTTGAAAACTTCTTAACTGTAAATATAAGCCGGGGACGTCTATAAAGGAGTATATGATGTTGGTCATTGGTTACCTTGCAGAGGCACAAACCAATAGAGTCAACAACGATGTTGAAACTCAAATGACTACGGTCTTTGAGACTCTATCAAAGGAATTTATTTTGTTTAGAGCTACTTTTAATTTGAGCAATAGACGGGATATGACCTTAATAGAGTTGATAAAACAGTTACAGTTATAGGAGTTTAAATTGCTGATCGGGGAGTCTCTTGCTAGTGAAGAGGCCAACTTGGTGGCTACTTTTGATTCCAATCCTAACCTTGGGAATGGAAAGAAACAATGGGCCAAGAACATGAAATCTTCTATTCTTGCTAATAGCAAGAACAAGAAGAAGAAGAAGAAGAACCCGAAGAAGCACTTATACTTCTTCTGTGGGTAGGTTGCGCACATCAAGAAGAATTGCAAGGACTTCCTTTCCTAAGGAGGAAGGTGTAATCTTCTGTATTTGGAAAGTTGTTTGGTTGAGGAATCTAGTTATATTTGGGTCATAGATTCCGGAGCAACTAATCATGTTTGTGTTTCTCTACAAGGGTTCAAAGAGACGAGAAGTCTGCTTCATGAAGACTTTATGCTTTAGATGGGCGATGGATCCTTGGTCTTAGTTGAAGTAGGTGGAGATGTCCATCTTTATTTTAATAATTATGGGAATTTAATTTTGTGAGATTGTTTTTATGTTCCTAAATTTAAAAGGAATTTAATTTTTGTAGCTTGTTTATGTAAATACTCCTATTTGGTTTCTTTTAATAATAAAGTCATGATTTGTAAATATAAATCTTTTATCTGTTTTGGATGGATGCAAAATAGTCTATATTTTATCAAACCTAAGATGAACTTATTGCTCAATGTTGAGATGAATGATAATAACTCTAACAAATTTAAAACTTCTCACTCTAATAAGACTTATCTTTGGCATTTGCACCTTGGTCATATTAACTTGAATAGGATTTAAAGGTTGGAAAGGGATGGACCTTTAAGTCATTTAAAGGTGGAATCTATACCACAATGTGAATCTTGTTTAGAAGGTAAAATGACCAAAAGACCATTTGGGTCTAAGGGCAATAGGGTCGAAGGGGTTCTGGAACTTGTACATAGTGATGTTTGTGGACCAATGAACATCTAGGCATGAGGAGGGAATAAGTACTTCATCACTTTTATTGACAATTACTCATAAATAGGTAAGTGTGCCTGATGCACCACCAAAGCGATACTTATGACAAGTTTAGGGAGTTTCAGGCGGAAGTGAAAAAGCAATTAGGTAGACCCATAAAGGCACTTCGATCTGATCGAGGTAGTGAATACCTTTCCCATGAGTTCTTGGGACACTTATTAGATAATGGAATTTTATCCCATTTGACTATGCTAGGCACTCCATAGCAGAATGGCGTAGCTGAGAGAAGGAATAGAACTTTGTTGGACATGGTTAAGTCCATGATGTGTTATTCATCATTGCCTTTGTTCTTTTGGGGATATGCACTAGAAATTGCATGTTATCTTTTGAATAATGTGCCTTCAAAATCGGTCCCTAAAACTCCTTACGAGTTGTGGATGGGCAGGAAGACATCCTTAAACCATATTGGCTTATGGGTTTGTCTAGCTCATGTCCTATTTAAGGTTGCGAATAAGTTGAAAGCATGTTCAAAAGTTTGCGAGCTTATAAGATATCCAAAAGGGACTAAAAGGGGTTATTTTTATAATCCAAAGGAAAATAAAGTCGTGGTTTTAGCTAATGAAACTTTCCTTGAGGAGAGTTACATAGACAACTTTAAGCCTCGAAGCAAAGTGGTGCTCAAGGGGTTAAGGAGTGATCCGATCACTCTAGGGGTTCTGGTAGAAACCACACCAATCAGTGTAGAAAAACCAAACAAATCCGAACAACAACCTGAGGGGCTTTAGCGTAGTGGGAGGATAGGACTTCAACCCGAGAGGTTTATGTTTAATGGTGAGGCCTTCTTGGCTAAATCAGATGACCATGATTGGGATCATTGCACTTACATAGAGGCTATAGAGGATGTTGATTCAAAACTCTAGACAGAGGCCATGAACACAGAGACGAAGTCTATGGAGACTAATCGGGTCTAGGAGCTTATGGATCTTCCCGAAGGGGCAAACCCATAGAGTGTAAGTGGATCAACAAGAGGAAGAGAGAAGTGAATAGAAAGGCCGAAACCTTTAAGGCTAGACTGGTAGCTAAGGGATATACGCAAAAGAAAGGAATCAATTATGAGGAAACCTTTTCACTTGAAGCTATGCTTAGTCCATCTAGATTCTCTTGTCCATAACTACCGTCTTGACTACAAGATTTCATAGATAGATGTTAAGACGGCTTTTCTAAATCGCTATCTTGATGAGTCCGTTTATGTGGAGCAACCAGATGGGTTTAAGGTCAAGGGTCAAGAGGGTAAGGTTTTTAAGCTACTAAAGTCAATATATGGACTTAAGCAGGCTTCTTGTTCTTGGAACATAAGATTTGATCAAGTGACCAAGACTTATAGGTTATCACAAAATGTGGATAAGCTATGTGTTTACAAACACATTAAGAATAGGAAGGTGGTTTTTCTACTGCCCTATGTGTTTACAAACAATAGTCTAAGACAATCGTTCTAAACCTTTAAGAATTGAGTATATGATGGACAGATTATGCTAAAGACACGATTCCTAAGGTGACGGTCTAAATCATAAGATCCGCATTTGAGGGGAATAAAGTTAGGCGCTTTATTCATGCAAAGATTGTTATGTTGTCTATATCCCTAACAAGAGATTATTTATCTTGACCATCAGAGGTGGACTCCATGAATAGAAACACTGGGACATTGTCATAGGTGATGTTGTGTTAGATCGGGACATAAAGTGAATTGATTTAGATTAATAATTCTGTCTCGACAAAGCGATTCACTTTAGATAATCGTATGTATAGTATCTTAATCCAGAGATGAATAGTGGGCCCGTTGTCTTGACTTGCTTCTTTTGATGTACCAAAAGGTGACATCTACATTTTAATAGTGGTACGCATGTCGTTACATTGGAGGCATGACTCTTGCTAGCGTAGACCTATTATTCATTGATATGAAATCAATAGCTTCTCTTAAGGAGTAGTTGATATCCTCTTATATGCAATATCCTATAATTGGAAAACTAAAGCGCTCAACCATTTAGATACATTGGTGTAACTGAATGGTATACTGCCTTTGGATAATGAAATAATGGAACGTAAGATAAAAATAATCGAGAAGGTAAGATAGAACTTGTCCTTAAGCCGATTATGGATAATCGTATGAGGATACGATACATTATGATATATCATAGAGACTTAACTATATGGGCTTTGTAATTCTATATAGTTCAAAAATGTAGCTCCAAGCTTCTAGTGGAGTAGCATTGGAATTGATAATTATGAAATGTATATCTGGGATATTGGGTTTCATAATTATCTGGAGCTTAAACTCTATTGGTCCATCAAGTCCCCTTTGCTAGCTCAAAAAAATCTTGTAAGGATATGGCGTGCTTTTTCAATAATTGGTGACTTGTGTCATATTATCAAATTGGTTGAAAATTTAGTAGTATCAAATAATTTATGTCTGTTTATCAGTTGAATTAATTTTGTGAAATTTAATTCAAGATAAACTTGTTGAATTATTAGGAACAAATAATTCATGTCTGTTTGTCGTTAGATTAATTTTGAATAAACTAATTCAAGATAAACTTGTTGAATTATCAGGAACATTTATTTTCTGAGAGATTATTTAGATATGATTGTTTTAATCCGATAACTTCTCTATTGAGTTTTTTGAATTAAAATAGAGGCTCTATCCCAAGAATCTCGAGTGGGAAATAAAGATTCATAGGAAGCTTTTTATCACAAGTTTAGCAGGCTGATCTTTAAGTTCGGCCAGCCGATTGAGGAGGATCGACAGGTCGATCTGTCAGTTCAGGCTGCTGACGGGGCAATAAAAGGATCACGCGTTTTCATACAAAATTTTATTAGATATTGATTTTGATTTGATTCTAATTCAAATTTTTGACGCCTTATCTGATAAGGACTGACTCCTGGGCTCAATCTCTATAAAAGGGGAGTGAGTCTTATTATTATTTAGATCAATTGAGAAATCTAGAGTGAGACTCTACCAGCAAGACTCTACAGCTCCCCGAAAAGCTATTGTTCACAAATCACAAACTATAGCTTTGGGTATTTCTCAATTGGTTGGAAGGATAGCCATTGTGGAAAAGTTCAACGATGTGAGTCCACACTCACTCCAATCGTGGATAGAGAATAGCAAAGAAGGCTAGTTGGTTGAGGTCCTTTTAGAATGTTACTTTTCTTCATTGATTACAGGGGCTTTTCGGCACACAAAGGTTAGTAAGATCTAGTTAGTTTATGCATATAGTGTGTCAAACTTGTGTTTTGGAAAATACTCTGATAAAAAAATTTTAAAATTCCATTGCATACTTTTTTTGAACATGATATGCTTCAAATTCTTCCTTATTTTTCTAGAAATTTATAGCCTCCATCTCTTGTTCTATACAAAAAGATGCCAACAATCTTAAAGGTTTTATTCTACTACGATAGAGGTTAAAAAGAATATCACATCTTTTGTTAACCCAAATGTTGAACTTGATTGTTTTGATGGCACAAACTTCACCCGCTAGAAAGGAAAGTTGTTCTTCCTACTCACTACCCTTAAGATTGAAAATGTTTTCACTCTAAAATTGGAGCCACTTTTAGAACCAAAAAATGACGATTTCGATGAAGTGAAGACTAAAAGAAAGAAGTGTGAATATGATGAGGTGATGTGCTTTGGCCATATTCTCAACACAGTCTGTGATGAACTGTATGATCTCTACAACTTAATGAAGGAAGGTACAGACAAATTCCTTATTGTGAAATTTTTAAAATTTTCTATGGTAGATACAAACTTAGTTCTAGATCAAATACATGAAATGAAAGTCATTGTTGCTAAGCTTTGTGAATTAAAAGTTGATATTTTTTAATAATACATGAAATGAAAGTCATTGTTACTTAGCTTTATGAACTAAAAGTTGATATTTTTGAATCATTCCAAGTGGGATTGTTATTGGTAAATTACCACAAAACTAGAACAGTTATAGGAAGAAACTCCTTCATAGAAGAGACGATATAACTTTGGAAGAATTATAAAAACACTTAAGAATCGCGGAGGAGACTTAAGTGATCCCAAGGGCAAGGTTATAGCTTCTTCTAAAGCTAATGTCACCAAGGCTAGTCAATTTTAGGAGAACTTCAAAGTTAGCAATGATAAAAAAGTTTAAGAAGTCCTATATATGGCACAAAAAAGTTCTCTAGAAGTTTTTTTTTTTGGGAAATAAGGACCATTGCCAGAATGAGTGAAGGCATAAGAAGAAGAATAAAGAGGTTAACTCCAACAAAGTCAATGTCATCAAAGAGAAACCCAAAGAGATATGTGCTATTGTTAGACATGTACACCCCAAGGAGTAAAAATGTAATATGTTTTTTAAGACATTTTTATCAATAAAGAATTTATTTTTTATTTATATACCAAATCTTGTCCTCTTTACATTCATATTTGTTAAATGTATGATAAGCAAACAAAAGTTTGAGACCATCGATCTAAACCTTTAAGAATTGGGCATATGATGGACATATTATACGGAAGACATGATTCTTAAGGTGACAGTCTAAATCATAAGATCTGCAATCGTGGGAATAGAGTTGAGCATTTTATTCATGCAAAGATTGTTATGTTGTCTATATCCCTAATTGAAGATGGTTTGTCTTGACCATCGGAGGAGGACTTTGCAAATAGAAACATTAGTGCATTGTCATGGACGACGATGCATTAGATCGGGGCATAAAACGAATTGATTTGGATTAATAATTTTGTCTCCACAAATTGATTCACTTTAGACAATCATTTGTATTGTATCTTAATATTGAGATGAATAGTGAGCCAGTTGTCTTGACTTATATCTTTTGATGTACCAAAGGGTGACATCCATATTTTATGTTGGTACGCATTTCGATACATTAGAGGTACAACTCTCGATAGTGTGGACTTGTTATTCATAGATATAGAATCCATACCTCTTCTTCAGGAGTAGTTGATGTCCTCTTATATGCGTTATCGTATAATTGAAAAACTAGAGCGCTCAACCATTTAGATAAATAGGTGTAACTGAAAGGTATACTGTCTTTGGAAGGTAAGTTTCTTTATGGTGAGATAATGGAACGTAAGAGAAAAATAAACAGGAAGGTAAGATAGAATTTATCCTTAAGCCAATTATGGATAATCGTATGCAGGTATGCTATATTATAATATGTCACAAAGACTTAGTTATATGCGCTTCATAATTCTATATCGTTTGAGAGTGCAGCTCTAAGCTTTTAATGGAGTAGTGTTAGAGTTAATAATTATGAAATGCATATCTGGGATATTGGTTTCATAATTATTGGGAGCTTGAACTATATATGTCCATCAGGTCCCCTTTGCTAGCTCATAATGAATCTTGTAACGATATGGCGTGCTTTTCCAATAATTGGTGACTTGTGTCAAATTATTAGATTTGCTAAAAATTCAATAGGATCAGATAATTCATGTCTATTTATTGTTTGAATTATTTTTGAGAAAATTAATTCAAGATAAACTTATTGAATTATCAGGATTAGATAATTCATGTCTGTTTATCAATTAGATTAATTTTGAATAAATTAATTTAAGATAAACTTGTTAAATTATCAAGAATATTTCTTTTCCTAGAGATTATCTAGATATGATTGTTTTAATTAGATAACTTCTCTATTAGGTTATTTGAATTAAAACTGAGACTCTATCCCAAGAATCTCGGGTTGAAAATAAAAGATTCACAGGGATCATTTATCTGATAACGACTGACCCCTAGGCCCAATCTCTATAAATAGGGGAGTGAGACTCATTGTTATTTAGATCAATTGAGAGATTAAGAGTAAGACTTTGTTGGTGAGACTCTAAAACTCCCTATGAGCTGTTGCTCACATATCACAAACTATAGCTTTAGGTTTTCTCATTTAGTTGAAAAGAGAGTCGTCTAGTGGAAGTGCTATATAAGTGTGCCCACACACACTCTGAACATGGATAGAGAATAACAAAGAAGACTAGTTGGTTGAAGCTCTTTTGGAATGTTACTTCTCTTCATAGATTGTAGAGTTTTTTGGTAAACAAGGTTAGTAAGATCTGGTTAATTTATGCATATAGCATGTTAAACTTGTGTTTTAAAAAATACACTGGTATAAAAATTTTAAAATTTTACTGCGTACTATTTTTCCAACAATTGGTATCAGAGCCATGGTTTTTACATAAATTTACAAGTTTGTGATCGTGCTATACGCATAAATTTTGTGATATTGATCTCTTCTATGCTTGAATTTAATTTTTTATAGAGTCGGCATTCTAGGGTTTGTTTATGTTTATATGTTGTCATAGATTATATGGTGAATGTTTATTAATTAATTATAGTTGATTAGTTTATTATTTAATTATTTATTAATTAACTAATTTACGCCGGCTATGGTTCCTTAGAGGTTAGAATATGTGTCTAGGTTTTCATGTATTTAGATGGCAGACTATCATCTCCGTTTGGGAATTATTATTTAATCTTAAATTTGTAAGAATTTTGTAATTAAATAATCATTTGGAGAAGATGGATCTAGAAGATGGATGGTAGCATTCTCAAGTATTTCTTAAGTCTCTAATTTTATGTTTTTGAATTGTTGAAAATAAAATTTAAAAACTACATAAAATTGTATTTTCTGGAAAAATGTGATTTTTGCTCGGTCGGCATGTTGAACCCTCAAGTTCGGTAGGCCGATGGTCACAAATTGGCATGCTAGATATGAGGTTAGTAGGTCATCCATAGGGCAGAAATCTGGTGGCTTTGGTGGCAGGTCGAACCTTTCAATTTGGCAGGCCGATTTGAAAAGGTCGGCAAGTCAGAGGGTCCTGACCCGTAGGCCAATCATACAGATCGGCAAGCTAGCAGAAAGCTGTGATTTGTCAAGAAAAGGTGCATTTTTGGTGTAGTTTTGATTTTGCTTTTGGGACAATTCTAAGAAACATTAAATTTGGATATGACTGAAAATATGGAGTTTTTTATCTATGCAGGATTGAAGACTTGAAGATGTAAGTTACATACAGAAGAATACAATTTGAAGATTCAAGGATGAAGAATCGATAATATGTTTTGATTATTCTCTTACAAACTTTGTTTTCTTTTCTCTATGGTGGAACCATAATATTACGGTTATTTAATATTATTTTGCTTGTGGCTTTACATGACTGCTTCGCTTGTCTACATTATAACATGATTTGCCATGTATATTAATAACATGTCATATAGAATAGGAAGTGCCGCTCATTAAAAATTGTTCATGCATGTTTATAAAATAAAACCTTGATTTTAAAAGATTGAGTGGGAGAAGGTTTTGAAAGAGAGGACTAACAGCCTCCATCGTTGGTCCATAGGTAGCATATGGTGGTTCCGACCCCTCAGAATGGACTTCATCATGTACTAGGTTGGATTTCCAAGAGGATAAGGTATTTTAGCATGATTTATGGTTGCACACCCCTAGGTGGTGATTATAAATCATGTATAAAATATTAAAACAATGGTTACATACACATGTTAATTTTATTATTAACCTCCCCTAGGAGCTTTGTTAATAAAATTAATGGCCAAAGAAACGATTATTAATATATGCTGGATCATATGGGTCCTGGATGGCGTATATTAATCAGGAGGGGATTCGTGTTCCTGATTGAATTTGGCAAGATTCCCCTAGAAGCTTATTGAATTCTGAATTAGGAATTATCGTTATAAGGTTGTAATATTTTCAAGGTTTTAACACATAAACACATTTGTATGCTATACATGATTGTGTTATCTTACTAAATTATTATGATATGTTTGCTTATATTTGGTGTATGATTCTTTATTGTAGATTTAAAATGTCCAAAAACCTTAATCATCGATACTTGATAAAAACCAATCAATTGTAAAGAATTACAATGTTTGGAAATAGAACCTAAACATCGCCCTTTCTTTTGAGAAACTCAAATTTGTGCTGACAACTCTATGTCCTCCCGAGCCTATGGGAGATTCCACTAATGAGCAAATCTAAGCATACGATCATTGCAAAGATGCCAATGATCAGGCCCGTTGTTATGTTATGGCCAACATGAATAACGTGCTGCAGGCTCAACATGAGGATTATGAGAAAGCTAGGCAAATCTTGGATAATCTGGAAGACATGTTTGGAGGCCAGGCCTTAATAAAGTAGCAATGGCGTTTCAGAAACTCTTGAGCTACAAGCAAAGACCGGGGACATCTGTAAAGAAGCATATGATATTCGTCATGGGTTAGCTTGCTGAGGCTCAGGCCAATGAACTGACATCGATGCTGAAACTCAGATAACTAGGGCCTTTGAGACTCTATCTAAGGAATTTATCCATTTAGAGCTACTTTTAATTTAAGCAATAAATAGAATATGACTTTGACGGAGTTGATGAAACAGTTACGGGAGTTCGAACTACTGATCAGGGAGTCTCTTGTTGGTGGCGAGGCCAACTTAGCAGTTGCCTTTGGTTCCAATCCTAACCCTAGGAATGGAAAGAAGCAACATGCCAACAATGGAAAATCTTCTAAACTACAAACGGCAAGAACAAGAAGAAGAAGAAGAAAAACTCAAAGAAGCTAAAGTGCTTCTTTTGTGGAAGGTCGGGCACATAAAGAATAATTGCAAAGACTTTCTTTCCCACAGAGGTAGGTGTGATTTTCTATATTTAGAAACTTATTTAGTTGAGGAATCTAATGACACCTAGGTTATAGATTCTGAAGCAATTAATCACATTTGTGTTTCTCTATAGGGGTTCAAAGAAACGAAAAGTCTGCTTCATGAAGACTTCACGCTTTGGATGGGTGATGGATCCTTGGTCTTAGATGAAGCAGTGAATGACGCCCATCTTCATTTTGATAATTATAAGATTTTAATTTTGCGAGATTGTTTTTATGTTCCCAAATTTAAAAGAAATTTAATTTCTGTAGCTTGTTTATTTAAAGACTCCTATTTGGTTTCTTTTAATAATAAAGTAGTGATTTGTAAAAACAAATCTTTTATTTGTTCTGGATGGATGCAAAATAATCTATATTTTTATCAAACCTAAGATGGAATTACTACTTAATGCTAAGATCAATGATAATAACTCTAAAAGACTTAAAACTTCTCACTCTAATAAGACTTATCTTTGGCATTTGTGACTTGGTCATATTAACCTAAATAGGATTCAAAGGTTGGTAAGGGATAGAACTTTGAGTCACTTAAAGGCAGAATCTATACCACAATGTAAATCTTGTCTGGAGGGTAAAATGACTAAAAAACCATTAGGTCTAAGGGCAATAGGGCCGAAGGGGTTCTAGAACTTGTGCATAGTGATGTTTGCAGACCTATGAGCATCAGGGGGTATGAGTACTTCATCACTTTTATTGATGATTACTCAAGGTATAGGTATGTGTACCTAATGCACCACAAAAGTGAATGATAAGTTCAGGGAGTTTCGTGCTGAAGTAGAAAAGTAATTTGGTAGATCTATAAAGGCACTTTAATCCGATCGACGTAGTTAATACCTTTCTGATGAGTTCTTGGGACACTTATTAGAGAATGGGATTTTATCCCATTGGACCGTGCCATGCACTCCGCAGTAGAATGGCATGGTTGAGAGAAGGAATAGGACTTTGTTGGAGATGGTCAGGTCTATTATGAGTTATTCATCATTGCCTTTGTCCTTTTGGGGATATGCACTACAAACCGAATGTTATCTTTTGAACAATGTGCCTTTAAAATCGTTCCTGAAACTCCTCATGAGTAGTGGATGGCCGGAAAGATATCCTCAAACCATATTCAAATATGGGTATGTCTAGCTCATATCTTGTTTAGGGATGTGAATAAGTTGGAAGCACGTTCAAAAGTTTACATGTTTGCAGGATATCTAAAAAGGACTGGTTATTTCTATAACCAAAAGAAAAATAAAGTCATGGTTTCAACTAATGCAACTTTCCTTTAGGTAAGTTACATGGATGACTGTAAAGTGGTGCTCGAGGAGTTGAGAAATGATTCGATCACCCTAGGGGTTCTAGTAAAAACCACACCAATCGATGTAGAGAAATCAAACGAACCTGAACAATAACTTAAAGGGCTTTAGTGTAGTGGGAGGCTCAGGCGTCAACGCGAGTGGTATATGTATAATGGTGAGGTCTACTTACCTGAATCAGATGAACATGACAAGGATCCCTACACTTACGAAGAGGCTATGGAGGATGTTGATTCAAAACTATAAATAGAGGCCATAAACACAGAGATGAAGTCTATGGAGACTAATTAGGTTTGGGAGCTTATGGATCTTCCTGAAAGGAGTAAAACCCATAAGGTGTAAGTGGATATACAAAAGGAAAAGAGTAGTGGATGGAAAGGTTAAAAACTTTAAGGCTAAGCTGGTAACTAAAGGAAACATTCAAAAGGAAGGAATTGATTACGAGAAAACCATTTTGCTTGTAGGCAAGCTTAAATCCATCTGCATTCTCTTGTCCACAGTTGCCGCTCTCGACTACGAGATTTGGTAGATGGATGTCAAGATGACCTTTCTAAATGGCTATCTTGATGAATCCATTTATATGAAACTACCAGATAGGTTCAAGGTTAAGAGTCAAGAGGGTAAGATTTGTAAGCTGCTAAAGTCAATATATGGACTTAAATAGGCTTCCCATTCTTTGAACATACAATATGATCAAGTAATTAAGACTTATGGGTTCGCACAAAACGTGGATGAACCATGTGTGTACAAACACATTAACGATGAGAAGGTAGTTTTTCTACTACTCTATATAGATAAAATTCTACTAATTGGCAATGAAATTGGGTCATTGTTATCAATCAAATTATAGTTGCCTAAGTAGTTTGACACGAAAGACTTGGTGAAGCTAATTTTGTTCTAGGTATCTAGATCTTTCGAGATAGGAAGAACAAAATGATAGCTTTGTCCTAGGCCGACTACATAGATAAGATTCTCATGAGGTTTGTAATGCAAGATTCCAAGAAAAGTGGGTAACTATCTAGGTATAGAATTACTCTTTCTAAGAAAGACTCTCCAAAGTTTGATTAGTCTCATGTATACCATGCTTTGCACACGACTGGATATTTGTTATGCAGTCGGGATTGTAAGTTGATTTTAGGCGGATCAGGGACCGAACTATTGGGTTGCAATCAAACATATTTTCAAGTACTTGAGAAGGACTCGAGGGTATATGTTATGTAATTGGGTAAGGACTTAACTCCTCTAGGATATACTAATTTGGATTTTCAATCCTATCTAGATTCAAGGAGATCGACATCTGGTTTTGTGTTTACTCTAGGCAACGATGCCATCAGTTAGATGAGTATGAAGCAAGATTGCACTTTGGATTCAATGATGGAGGCCGAGTATGTGGCAGCTGGTGATGCTTTGAAAGAAGCAATGTGGCTCTATAAGCTCCTTGGGGATCTTGAGGTAATTCCTGGTATGGATAAGGCGGTATCACTATACTATGATAACAGTGCAGTGATAGCTAATGCTAAGGAACCAAGATTTCACAAGAAGAGTAAGCATATTGATCGAAAGTATCATATGATAAAAGAGTTCGTAGAAGGCGGGCATATCGCTGTGTGCAAAATTACGTTAGAGGACAATTTAGCTGACCTATTTACGAAGACATTTAAAAGGAGAGTTTTTGAGAGGCATGTGGAAGCTATGGGGATGCGAGATTTTTCATATTTATTCACTTAGTGCAAGTAGGAGATTGTTAGACATGTATGCCCTAGGGAGTAAAATGTAATATGTCTTTGGAGACATTTTTATCAATAAAGAATTTATTTATTATTTATATACCAAATCTTGTCCTCTTTACTTTCACATTTGTTAAATGCATGATAAGCAAACAAAAGTCTGAGACTGTCAGTCTAAACCTTTAAGAATTAGGCATATGATGGACAGATTATGCAGAAGACAAGATTCTTAAGGTGAAGGTCAAAATCATAAGATCTGCAATCGAGGGAATGAAGTTGGGCATTTTATTTGTGTAAAGATTGTTATGTTGTCTATATCTCTAACGAGAGATCATTTGTCTTGACCATTGAAGGAGGACTCCATGAATAGAAACATTGGTGCATTGTCATGGATTATGATGCATTGGATTGAAACATAAAATGTCTTCATTTGGATTAATAATTCTGTCTCGACAAATTGATTCACTTTAGACAATCATTTGTATTGTATCTTAATCTTGAGATGAATAGTGGGCACATTGTCTTGACTTATGTCTTTTGATGTACCAAAAGGTGACATATACATTTTATGTTGGTACACATGCCGATACGTTGGAGGCATGACTCTCGATAATATAGATTTGTTATTCATAGATATGGAGTCCATATCTCCTCTTCAATAGTAGTTGATATCCTCTTATATGCGTTATCTTGTAATTGAAAAACTGGAGCGCTCAACCATTTTAATACATAGGTGTAACCGAATGGTATATTATCTTTGGATGCTAAGATTTCTGATGGTGAGATAATGGAATGTAAAAGAAAAATTATCAGAAAGGTAAGATATAATTCATCCTTAAGCTAATTATGGATAATCCTATGGGGATATGATACATTATGATATGAAAATAAGACTTCGCTATACGAGCTTCGTAATTCTATATAGTTCGAGAATACTGCTCTAAGCTTTTAGTGGAGCAGCGTTAGAGTTGATAATTATGAAATGTATATCTAGGATATTAGGTTTCATAACTTTTGGGAGCTTGAACTATATATGTCCATCAGGTCCCCTTTGCTAGCTCATAATGAATCCTGTAACGATATGGCATGCTTTTTCAATAATTGGTGACTTGTGTCAAATTATCAAATTTGTTGAAAATTCAATAGGATCAGATAATTCATGTCTGTTTATCGGTTGAATTATTTTTGTGAAAATTAATTCCAGATAAACTTATCGAATTATTGGGATTAGATAATTCATGTTTATTTATCAATTAGATTAATTTTGAATAAATTAATTCAAGATAAACTTGTTGAATTATCAAAAATATTTATTTTCCTAGAGATTATCTAGATATGATTATTTTAATTAGATAACTTCTCTATTGGGTGTTTTGAATTAAAACTGAGGCTCTATCCCAAGAATCTCGGGTTGAAAATAAAAGATTCACAGGGATCATTTATCTAATAAGGACTGTCCCCTAGGCCCAACCTCTATAAATAGGGGAGTGAGATTCATTATTATTTAGATCAATTGAGAGATAAGAGGGAGACTTTGTTGGTGAGAATTTGAAACTCCCTATGAGCTATTCTTCACACATCACGAACTATAGTTTTAGGTTTTCTCAATTGGTTGGAAGGAGAGTCGCCTAGTGGAAGAGCTGTACAAGTGTGCCCACATACACACCGATCGTAGATAGAGAATAGGAAAGAAGATTAATTAGTTAAAGCTCTTCTAGAACATTACTTCTCTTCACGGATTGCGAAATTTTTTAGCAAACAAGGTTATTAAGATCTGGTTAATTTATGCATATAGCATGTTAAACTTTTATTTTAGAAAATACTCTGGTATAAAAATTTTAAAATTCTACTGCGTACTATTTTTTCAACAGCTATGGTATCACATATGCAAATTGGCATAATTTACGAAATTAACATGGTTGCAACTATGTCCTTTGATTGGTGTCTTGACTCTAGTGCCACATTTATGTTTGTAATGGCATGCAATGGAAAAGAAAGGAAAAATGGTTCTCATGGGGAATCATGAAGCAACGGTGGTTGTTGGGAAATAAGTGGTAGAGATTAACTTTACTTCCACAAAGAAAGTTGCCTTAAACAATGTCTTCCATGTTCTAGATATTAAAAAAAAAAATCTTGTATCCACTATTCTTATGTTCAAGAACGGGCTTAAGATTGTACTTGAGGGCAATACCTATATCATATCTAAAAATCAAGCCTTTGTGGAAAAGGGTTATTTCTTGTGATGGCATGTTCAAACATAGTATCAATAATAGTAAAGTTATGAATTTTGCTTATATGGTCGATTATTTTGATGTTTGGCATGCTTCTTTAGTACACTTAAGTTTTATATCTTTGAAATACATGTCTCAAGATTAATTGCAAAGATGAAAAACATGATTAGTGTAAGATTTGCATACAAGCAAAGATGACTAAGAAATCCTTTCCTAAAGCTGAACGAATACTCAAATATTAGATTTGGTTTATACAAATATTTGCAAGTATAATGAAATTTTGACAGGAGCAGGAAGAAGATACTAAATCACTTTTGTTGATGATTATTCTCAATACAATATGTGTACTTGATTAGAACAAAGGAAGAAGCCTTAGGTATGTTTAAACTTTTCAAAGTTGAAATTAAGAACTAAAATGATAGAAAGATCAAAATAGTTTGAACTCACGAAGGTGGAAATATTTTTTAAATGAGTTTGATACCTTCTGTGAAAAGCATGCAATTATTTACCAAAAATCAGCCTCTTTACTCCTTTACAAAATGGCTTGTGTAAGAGAAGGAATAAGATTTTCACAGATATGATTAACTCTATGCTTCTTAATACTAAATTACTAAATTACTTTTAGGGGGAAGCTATATTTACTGCATGTCATGTTTCTATGAAAACACATGTTTCTCCATAAAATACGAAAAGGAAGGAAACTAAACTTGATGCATTTAAAGCTGTGGGGCTGTTTAGCTTTCTATAGATTAAATGACCATAAATCATAAAAGTTAGATGCAAGAGGATTTAAATGTGTTTTTGTAGGGTATGCTGAAAATTTCAAGGCATATAGATGATTGAATCTAGATTCTAATGTAATTGTGGAATCAAGAGATGAAATTATTGAAGATAAATTTAGCATTGATTCTGCCACTGAATTGGAATCTAATGTTGATCAACCATATGACTATACTCCTGGTACCTCCACTAATAACAAAAGAAAATAGTCAATGACATCTTTTGAAATAAAGAGAAGTCAATGTGAAAGAAAAGAGAAGTGTTTAACACCAAATTTCTCAAACTTTAGCCTTCTTGGTTGAAGGTGATAGAAATAGTGTGCTTTGGAAAATATCATTCTTGCTAAATGTTGAGGAAGATCCAAAGACATTTAGTGAAGCCATATCATCAAGGGATGCCTCATTTTGGAGAGGGGCTGTAAATGATGAAATAGATTCAATAATATCTAATCAGACTTAGGTCTTGGTTGGGGATTGAAACCAATACACAACAATTGGGCGTTTATAAGAAAATACAACATTGATAGGCCTATACAAACTTTCAAGGATAGATTGGTAACCAAGTACTTTAAACAAAAGCGTGACATAGACTACTCGATACATATGCTCCGATGGTTAGATTAATATCTATTAGAATGCTATCTGTAATTGCATCGATGAATAATTTGCATGTGCACCAAATAGATGTAAAGACAACTTTTCTAAATGGTGATCTAGATAAGAAAATCTATATGAAACAACGAGAGGGGTTTGTATTGCCTGGAAATGAGAAAAAGATTTGCAAGTTAGGCAAGTCACTTTATGAATTAAAGTAAGAACCACAACAATGGCGTGGAAAATTTGATTATGTCATTTTATCTCATGGTTTTAAGCATAGTAATGTAGATAAATGCATATATTTTAGATTTACAAATGATTTTGGTGTGCATATGTATGAATGTTCATAACTTGTCTATCTTTGGAATAAACATGCAAGGGGTAAATGATACTAATAAGTATCAACTACACAATTTTAGATGAAAGATCTTAGTAAAATATATACCATCTTAGGTATGAAGAATAGTGGGAGTTACTTGCCATGTCAATCTCATTGTATTGAGAAGATGCTTCTTAAATTTAGTCATTTGAAGTTTAAAGAAGCTAATAACTTACATGATTCTAGTATTAAATTATTAGAAAATGCTGGCAGAGTTGTAGTAGAACCAAAGTATGCTAGTGTGATTGGAAGCGTGATGTATGTTATGCATTGCATAAGGTTAGATATTGCTTTTATGGTTTATAAGATGTCAAGACTCACGAGTGACCTAAGTATTGGTTATTGGAATGCAATTGGAAGGATATTTGATTATCTCAAAAGGACTATTAATTTGGATTTGTTTTACAATGATTATCCTGCAATACTGGAAGGTTACTAGGATGCTAATTGACAACCAATTCAAGTGATAATAAATTCACGTTCATTTGGATTTTTACAATTACAGGCAAAGTTGTGCCTTGGGATTCTAAGAAACAAATGTGCATAACTCATTCAATG
Organism: Artocarpus hirsutus; assembly: GCA_946598075.1. Classification (NCBI taxonomy): domain Eukaryota; kingdom Viridiplantae; phylum Streptophyta; class Magnoliopsida; order Rosales; family Moraceae; genus Artocarpus; species Artocarpus hirsutus. The sequence goes on from CAMOHE010039749.1 coordinate 41,203, forward strand.
ATGGAAAATGAGTTTATAGCACTTGCAGTTGTGATCAAAGAAGTAGAATGGCTGAGAAATTTATTGTTTGATATTGAGTTGTCGCCATAACTAATGGCATCTGTTTCTTTGTATGGCGATGGTGAAGCTCCATTGTCTAGAGCTTATAACAAGCTGTATAATGGAAAGTCTAGAGATATTAACTTAAGACATGAATTTGTGAAATAACTAATAATCAATGGTGCTATTAATATTGTTTATGTTAGAACTAATAAGAATCTAGCGGATCTATTGACAAAAGCTCTTTTGAGAGACTTAGCAAGAACATATTAGTGCAATGTGACTGAAACCTTTCTACAAAAGAGTCAATAGTAATGGTAACCTAACCACATAATAGTTGTACCACTATTATGTAGTTGAATTGGTAAAAACAAGTCATTGTTATGTGACTGGTTTGGCACCCAAAATTTATTTTTCCTTTCTAGGATATTCGATGCAAGTGGTATGTAGTTAAGGTTGAGTGCATACTCTTAATGAAGTTTGTCTCAAGGTAGCTAGACACATGATTTGACACTTGTTCTAAGCAAACACAAGAAATGGTGTCGCCTCTAACAAGACTATAATTTAGTCTTATAAATAATGCTAGGCCGAAATAATGCTAAATGATTGGAACATAATTTAAAATTTTGGATAGCTCATATGTGATATGTTTCTAGTATTTTCTTAAGAGACAAAGCTCAATGCAAAACATACTATTCTCTTATAAATACTTTAAAGTATATTCACTAATTGAAAGTTAAAATCAAAAGATACCTTTTTTATTTCTATGAGTTTATTAATGTTTAATCTAGAGAAATATTATAATCTAGTGGAAGATTGTAAAAGAGATTATAATATATCTCTCATGTTTTTATATTCAGTTCTTAGCTCCACAAAGCTATAAATTTGAAGCTGTAGTGTTGGAAAAATTCTCAACAATTCAGGGGATAGACAGCTGGCATTCTTGTGCCATTTGAATGGGGCGGCTGTGCAGTGTGGTAGATTGTTGGCACCCCAGAGCCAAGTTGTTGGCATGGCTATGATAGTCTAGTTTTCATGATTATTATAAAATATGCCTTTCGATTTGTTTTGAACTGGTGTTGGTTGTATGTTTTCATACAAACTTGAATGTCAATTACCAATATATATATCTGTTTTAATAGATGTGACATTACATAAAAATATACCTTGTAAATGAAGAGGTACCTTTATGTGAATGGTTGCATTGGTTGAACTAGTTGTTCCCATTTATGAAATGACACCCCTATCATTGTTAAATCTCCAAAGGAATTTGTAGAATTCATTCATTATTCTAGAACACAATATTATTGCGAGATATTATGTTTAAAATTTTATTATATCTTGAGGTTAATTTGCCGTTAAACCAATTAGCAAACTTCCTTTAAGTAAGGGCAAATAAAACCTTTAAGAAAATTATTTCAATATGCTACACACTCATCATTATTCTTCTAGAAATTTATAGCCTCAGTCTCTTGTTCTATATACAAATACTCCAACAATAGTGTTTCTAACTAACTTGTTCTAATCAATGCTCTCGCACACCCTATTACTCTTTGATAACATTACTATATATTCATACTTTTATGGAGAGATAGTTAATCATGACTATTAGAGTAGATTAATGTTAGGATCGGTGCCTTAAGGAATAAATGCTTTAACTGCATCCATAACATATTTGTTGAAATAAATAATAATTCATATATTTCATGTAATAATAATGGTCCTCATATTACTATCATATTAATGATTGTATATTAGCAAATATGTAATTTATAACTATTAGAACCAAATCTTAGAATTGAGCATATATGGAGTTTTTATGTGGGAAGATTTGATTTAGAGATTAAAAGTTTAAATTATATAGTTTGCAGTCAATGTAGGGCACTTTGTACATGATAAGGTTGTGATGGGAATCTAAGTCTAATTAGGGAGGCGGTTTATCTTGGCCATCATAGTGGACTGACTCTATCGTAGATTGAGGAGTAAGTATTTTACTCATAAATCTAGTGCTTTTTAACATAAGAATTTGTGGAAACCTCAAGCATTGGTGTTAATTTGATGTATTCTTGTGCTATTTTGTAGGCACATGCTCCTCATTGGTTAAACTCGTGAGGCAATGCTTAGAGGTTCATAGGCTGTGCATACATAGACCTCATGCCATGGGGGCGCTGAGTATTGCAATTAGGCTGATCTCGATCATTCAATGGATCCAGGGGCCCAAGTTGAACCTGAATAAAAGCGTTAGCACTAAAAACCCTAAAGGAGGGGCACACATCCTAAGGAAGATTGAGGAGGCACACATTTCTAGGGACAAAAGAAAAAAGGTAGAAGATTCTTGGAGAAAAACTTGGGAAAGGCTTGAAAATCTCAGAAGATCATCTACATTAGAGTTTCCTCTCTTTCCCTCATTTTCTATATTTTAATTTGGAAATTTGTATTTGTGAATTTGTTTTAAACATGTTTACATTTTTGAATTTCATGATTAGTTTCATTATGAACTTAGCTATGTGTAGCTAGATTTTTTGTTCTAAGGCCTTGATGTAGCTCCACTTGACTATACTTGGATTATTGGTTAATTGCTCATGATGTTTTTATTCAATTCATTTTTGTCCTCATTTGCTTAATGCTCTAATTTACAGAGATATGAATAAGTGATTTTGATATATGACTTAATGCTTGACAAAGAATATTTGATAATCAGTTTTGAGTTATACAATCACAGTGTTATTGATTTTGAGAGAATCATTTACACTTGATGATCATTCTTAGGATATCATTATTGAACATGTAGATGAAAAAGTTAGCTGGAGATAGTAACTTGGGTATCTATGCATATGATTCATTTGCGTTGAAGAAAGAGAATGAGTTGAGTTGAATTTCTTGATCATAAATTAGGTAAAATGGATTAGCAAATACAAATTAAAACAAGCATAGGTAGCGTAGAGTGAAATCAAGTTCGTAGGTTTCCCTACGTATTGATTCTCCTTGCAATCTTCAAGTTGTGTCATTTCGTTAATTGTTAGTTAAATTTAGTTTATTAAATTTTAATTAGTTTCACATTTTAATCCAACATTATTATTGCTAGATAAAATTGAGTTTTGAAAACCCATAGTAATAAGTCCAAGATTCTAAAAAAAATGAATCCTTAAGGACGATACTTGACCTCTAAGTCATTCTATTACTTGTACAATCCGTACATTTATAGTGGACAGCATCAATTTTTTGGTGTCGTTGTTAAGGATTGAAATTTTTTAGATTTTTTGCTAATATTGTGATTAACTAATTTGATCTTAATTTAGGCCCTTCTTGTCTTTAATTTTGCTAAATTTTGGTGTTTGTTGCCTTGGATAGTTGATGCAAAGAGCGTGAAGCTTGGAAATATTACCTCTTGATCCAAAAATTGAAAGGACTCTTCATAAATTAAGAAGAAGGAGGAAAGTTAGACCTCAAGAAAAGGCTAAAGGCAACAACAATCAACAACGGGCTTTGTAGGATTACTTCAAGCCCGTTGTTAACGAAAACTACTCAGGAATCTGACATTAAGCAATTAGTGCCAACAATTTTGAGTTGAAATCAGCTCTCATTAGCATGGTGCAACAAAACCAATATGGGGGAATGGCACATGAGCATCAAAATGTGCACCTTGATATGTTCTTGGAGATTTGTGACACTATTAAGGTGAATGGTGTTTCAGATGATATTATTTGACTGCACTTGTTTCCTTTCTCTCTTAGGGACAAGGTGCAAGGTTGGCTCTAAAGCTTGCTATCATGGAGTGTTGCCACTTGGGAGGACTTAGGACAAAAGTTTCTCACAAAGTTCTTTTCCCAGTCGAAGACTTCTCAATTGCATGGTGAGATCATGCAATTCTAGCAATTAGATTTTAAGCCCTTTTATGAAGCATGGGAGCGTTTCAAGGATCTCATTCAGAAATGCCCTCAACATGGATACCATGATTGGTTCCAAATTCACCTTTTTTATAATGGATTGAATATGTAAACTAGGACTATTGTTGATGCCGCAGCTGGTGGAACTTTGCTGCCCAAAGCAGCGGAAAGAGCTCAACTTCTTTTGAAATAAGTGGCCTCCAACATCTATCAAGGGCCAAATGAGTGATCAAACTTGAAGAGGGTGTTATGAAGTTGATCCAATAGTAGCCCTTTCGGCTAAAGTCTCGGCTTTGACTACTCAGATCTTAGCATTAACTACTAAGGAAACCTCCTCAAGTAAGGAATTTGTGGCTATGGCTAGTGCATCATACTCCAATGGTGAAGTTAATCAAGAACAATGCCAATATGTCAACAACCAAAACTTCAATTTTGGGGTAACAATTTGCCTACTCACTATCATTTGGGAATTCGTAACCACGAGAATTTCTTTTATGGTAACACTAGACATGTCTTGCAACCTCCCCTAGGGTTTAATCAAACTATAGTGGAAAAGAAACTGTCATTGGAAGATCTTGTGAGCACTTTTGTGGTGGAGGAAAAGGCATAATTTGACAAGGATAAGGCAAGACTTGATAGAATTAAAATGCAATGCAATAATATGGGAGCAACAATGAAGAATCTTGAAGTGCAAATTAGGCAACGTGCAGATTCTACTAAGGCACAATCATCGAGGCAATTTCCTAGCGACATAGAAACAAACCCTAAGGATCATTGCAAAGCAATCACCACAAGGAGCGGGATAATAGTGAAATCTCAAGATGCCTGTGGAGCTAAGGATAAAGAAGATGGAGTGGTAATGGCACAACGAAAGACAACTACTAAGCCAAATTCCATCGCTTTTTTAGATGACCCATCGATCACCACTCCCCCATTATCATTTCCTCAACGGTTCCAAAAGAAAAAGTTGGATACTTAATTTGTCAAGTTTCTTGAGACTACTAGGAAGCTTCATATCTATATTCCTTTTGCAGAGGCTTTGGAGCAAATGCCTAATTATGCAAAGTTCATGAAGGAGATCATGTCCAAGAAGTTAAAATTTTTGGACTATGAAATGGTGAAACTTACAGAGGAGTGTAGTGTGATGCTTCAATGGAAGTTACCTCAAAAATTGAAGAATCTCAAGAGCTTTACCACCCCTTGCACTATTTGGAATTCTAATTTTAAGAAGGCGCTCTATGATCTTGGTGCAAGCAATAATCTTATGCCATTCTCTATTTTCTGCAAGTTAGGACTTGGTGGAGTCAAGCCTACCATTATTTCATTGCGAATGGCAAATTGATTTGTCACTTATCCTAGGGGGTGTTATTGAAGATGTCTTGTTAAAAGTCGACAAGTTTATCTTCCCGGTGAACTTTGTGGTACTTGATATTGAAGAAGATCAGGAGATTCCCACATTTCTCAGGTGACCATTTCTTGTAACTTGCATGGCTTTGATTAATGTTCATAATGGCCACTTGACGCTTTAGGTGAATGAAGAGGAGGTGAAGTTCAACATCTGCATCTCCATGAAAGTTTTGGATGAGGTACAAAATTGTAGCCGAGTTGATATTGTGACAAATTGTGTCATGGATATTCTATCTTGTGACCCTTTGGAGCATTACCATGTAAATTCTAAATCTCAAAAGGATACACTTTCCACGTCGGATTTCAGTGATGCATGTTATTGCGTTGAGGAAAACCTTGAAGATTGTGTGTTTTCTCTGGATGCTTTACCAAGTGAAGTTTCTTTTAAGGTGGTTATAAATAATCATGAAATGGTGGACCCTCGTAACAATCCTAGGGTTTCTATCGATGCTTCCAATTTATCTCAATATGGTTTGGTGTTGAAGCAATTGCCGATCATCTTCGATATGCCTTTTTAGGAGAGAACACTAATTTTTCGGTGATAATTTTAGCGTTCTTGAATCCTAATAAGGAAGAGAAGTTGCTTGATGTCTTAAAGAAACATAAGGCCACATTGGGTTGGTCAATTTCTGACATAAAAGGTATTAGCCCCATTATTTGCATGCACAAGGTCTTAATGGAATATTCCTATAAACCCTCCATTGAGCATCAAAGGAGCTTGAACCTGGCTATGAAGGAAGTGGTGCACACTAAAGTGTTGAAGTTGCTTAATGTGGGAATAATCTATGCCATATCCGATAGCTCATGAGTTCGTCCAGTTCAAGTAGTGTCAAAAAAGGATGGTATGACGATTGTTGAGAACAAAAGGAATGAGCTCATCCCTATAAGGACGGTCATCGGTTAGTGAGTGTGCATTGACTATATGAAGTTGAACAAAGCCGCAAGAAAAGATCATTTTCCTCTTCTGTTTATTGATCAAATGTTAGACTGATTGGCGAGATATAAGTACTATTACTTTCTTGATGGTTACTTGGGGTAAAACCAAATTTCCATTGCTCCTGAGGATTAAGAAAAGATGACTTTCACTTGTCTTTATGGTACATTTGCTCTCTGACATATGCATTTTGGTTTATGTAATGCCTCTGCCACATCATGGAAGTTTTCATGGATGACTTCTCAGTTTCTAGTTCCTCCTTTGATCATTGTCTTCATAATCTCTCACTTGTGTTGCAACGGTGTGAAAAGTAGAATCTTGTGCTTAATTAGGAGAAATGCCACTTTATGGTTAAGGTGGGATTGTTCTAGGCCATCGGGTATCATCGAAGGGAATTGAAATTGATCGGGCCAAGAGTGAAACAGTTGAGAAGCTCCTCTACCAACAAATGTCAAGAGGACTTGAAGTTTCTAAGACCATGTCGGGTTCTATTAGAGATTCATCAAGAATTTCTCTAAGAGTGTCAAGCCATTATGTAATCTTCTTGAGAAGGATTTTGTGTTTAATTTTGATGAACCTTTCTTGAAGGCTTTCAATTTGATAAAAAAGAAGCTAATTTTGACGCCTATCATGGGAGTGCCCAATTAGAAGGAACTATTTGAGATCATGTACGATTTGTGATTACGTAGCTTGAGCAGTTCTTGGGCAACAAAAGGACAAAAACTTATGGCCTATTACTATGCTAGCTGGACTCTAGATAAGCACAAACCAACTACACCACTACTGAGATAGAGATGCTAGTAGTAATCTATGCTTACGACAAGTTCTGATCATACATCATTGGGTCTAAGGTTATTGTTTATTCAAAACATTAGGCTATTCAATACTTGTTTGCAAAGAAAGATGCCTACCCTCAGCTAATACGATGGATTCTTTTGCTTCAAGAATTTGATATTGAAATCTGTAACAAGAAGAGAAGTGAAAATGTTGTTGTGGATCACTTTTCGTGACTTGAGCTTGAGAAAGGAGTGAAGAATGCTTACATCTAAGAAGCCTTTTTGGATGAGCAACATTTTGCTATTAAGGTAAAACTTCCTTGGTATGCTGACACTGTGAATTATCTTACATGCAAAGTGTTACCCTCAGACCTTTCTTTTCAATAAAAGAAGAAATTCCTCCATGATGTGAAAAGCTACCTTTGGGATGAACCTTTGTTATTTAAGAGATGTGTCAATCAAGTGGTTTATAGGTGTATTCCTAAAGAAGATGTTCAAGCCATACTCTAATCTTGCATGCTTCATCGTCTAGAGGTCATTTTGGTCTGGATAGAACCGCTGTGAAGGTGTTACAATCTAATTTTTATTGGCAAACTATTTTCTGGGATAGTTACACTTCTATGAAGACTTGTGATTGATGTCAACAGGTGGCTAACATTTCTAGGTGACATGAGATGCCATTGACCGACACTATGGTGGTTGAGATCTTTGATGTGTGGGGAATTGACTTCATGGGGCCATTTCCTTCATCATTTGGCAATGAATATATTTTGTTAGTAGTTAATTATGCATCAAAGTGGATTGAAGCGATTGCCATGCCAACAAATGATGCGAGGTGGTTTTGAAGTTTCTCCGTAAGAATATTTTCACACGGTTCGGCACTCCTCGTGCCATTATTAGTGATGAAGGAACCCATTTTTGCAACAAGGTGTTCAATACCCTCCTAGCCAAATACAGCATCACCTATAGAGTTGCCCTTGCTTTTCACCCTCAAACAAATGGGCAAGCCAAAGTTTCTAATCAAAAGGTAAGCAAATTCTTAAGAAGACAATGCACATAAACCGAAAAGATTGGGTAGAAAAGTTTGATGAAGCTTTATGGGCATACTGTATAGCTTCTAAAAAACCTCTTGGAATGTCTCCTTATTGACTAGTGTTTGGAAAAGTATGTCATCTTCTAGTTGAGCTTGAACGCTATGCGTTTTGGGTAGTTAAAAATCTCAACTTTGATTTGAAGGCATCTGGTGAGCAAAGAATGTTGCAATTGAATAAGTTAGAGTTATTCCAAAATGATGCTTATTAGCATCCTTGGATATACAAGGATCACACTAAGAAGTTGCATGACAAAATCATACTTAGACGTGAATTTGCACTAGGAGAACAAGTTTTTCTATTCAACTCTCATCTAAGGTTGTTTAATAGAAAGTTAAAGTCAAGGCAGTCCGGGCCATTCCAAATCAAACAAGTATTTCTGTTTGGCACCATTGAACTTTTTGAGATGATGGGACAACCTTTTGTGTCAACGGTCAAAGGCTCAAACATTATTATGGTGGAGAAAGGCAAAATGCGGAGAGTATTCTCCTTGATGATCCCAAAAAATTAAACCATGGCCATGTTAAGCTAACGACATTAAACAAAGCACTTCTTGGGAGGCACGCCAAGCTCTTTAACTAGTCAAATTTTCCATTTTTATATTTTATTTTGTTTGAATTTATTAGGTTTCTTTACAATTTTAATTAGTTATTTAAATATTTTTAGTTAATAGTCCAAAATTTCTCTAATATGTGAATTTTGTGTGTTTAGATGGGTATTAAAATAAATGGGAGCTACAAGGTCAAGACTCAGTGGAAATTCAACACAAGGAGGTGGAATGCCCAATTTTGAGCTTCCAAGGCAGAAGGTTTTGCATTTGCTTTGGCGGGTGATGCAACATAGTGCTGAAAGTGCCTCTCGAGGCAAAAAGGCCCGCGCAAGGGAGAAATATTATTGCTCGGCCATGCAACATTACTCGCAGGTCACCCTTGAAGCTAGGGGTAAGGGTTCAAAAAATGAAAAAAGGAAAAAATTGAAAGATGCAAAGAATCACCCAAATCTTACACTTCTAACACCTCATTACACTCCATTGTCGCCCCTCTTCCAGCCCAAAAGCACTAAACACCTAACTTTGTCATTCCACTCTCCTAAAACTTCAAAAATTCTCCACCAATTCTTTCCTAAATTAACCTAAAACATCATCAACATCTCTTCATTCTCCAAAATTCACAACAATCTTCCATTGGAGCGTCCTTGGACAACTTTGTGGGCTACCAACAATTAGAGAACACTTTGTGGTTTTGATTCTTCTACCACTTCAAGACTGCTTTGGAGACATTTTAATCAAGTAAGTATCCTCCACTAAGGTGTGGTGCTTATTTTTTTTATTGTAATTAAGTTGGTGGTAGAGTTGTGGGGAGGAAAATTATGAAATTTGGTAGTTATGATTATGCTAAGTGTTGAGGTTGTGAAAGAATTATGGACTAGAGTGAAATTGTTGACATTATTGCGGATTTGGGAAAGAAGGGTTTTAGTTTTGTTAGTAGCACACCAAATGTTCGACAATCATCTAAGTGAAGTGCTAGACAAATTATACCTGCTAAGAAGCACAAGGGTAAGAGCTCTCAACTGAGCTCCCTATACAATAAAAACAAAATTGTCAATGTCGAGGCTGAGAATAAATATATTCAATTTGTTGAAAAGAGAAGAACATTAATGATGGAAAGGCTTCGAGCCCACATGAGGAAAGAGATGGCCAGATAATGGAATTCATTTTTAAAAGGGGGTAGGAGGAGTTCAACAATAGGCCAGACCCGGTGGTGGTGGAGGTTGTTTAGGAATTTTATGCTAATGCAACTCAACAAAGGGTGAACGATGAGGTCTTTATTTAGGGGAAAATGGTGTCTTTTGCCCCCAGGCGATCATTGCTTACTATAAGCTACCTAATTTTTAAGATGATAAATATGAACAATACTTAAGGAAAGATTTAGACTATCGTGATATTCTGGTGTGTGCCTGTTATAAGTAGATAGTGCAATGTGGTGATCAGAACCTCACCCTCAACTTCCATGCCAATACACTTAATAGATATGTGAAGGCATTGTTTAGTTTTTTGTGCATTAATCTTATGCTCACCATGCACTAAACCAATGTCACGAAAGAAAGAGCTATGTTACTTTTCTATACAATAACAAAGAGATCAATTCATGTTGGTGAGATCATTAGAGATTCACTCCTCCACTCTATTCGTGGGAGGACCACCAAAGGTTTAACTTACCCTTCCCTCATCACCAGCTTGTGTCAGGCCGTTGGTGTTAAAATAGGTAAAGGAGAGTTGGAGGAAGACCCTCCCGCATTCATTTCCCATGGTGCAATTCAAAGATACCAATGTTATGAGGGAGCTCTTCATGTGCAATCGGGCATATTGGGTTTTCACCATGTCAGCCTCCCTTAGGAACAAGCCTTTTTGCCTCAGCCACTGTCGCTTAAAAGACGTCCACGCATTAAGGAAATGATTGTTTGTCCCTGCCGCCAATGGGATGCAGCCCAACACTAGCAGCAACAAGTTGAGCATTCTCCTCCATCTCCAACGAATCAAGAAGCGAGGCCATCACAACCGCCAATGCACATATCCAGTTCAATAACCGTCAAAGAACTACATAAAATGGTTTATCCACAAGGCGAAGTGTGATGCCCAGAATTCTCATAAACTATAACAACCAGAGGTTTAATTATTTTGCCTTGTTGTGCTTTGAACTTGATCTAATTACTTTGTGGTATTTTCTAATTTATTTCATTTTTAATTATTTTAATTGTTATTTTGAATTTAGAAACAAAACAATTTATCAAATGCCCAATGTGTTGCTTTTTGAAAACCATGTGTGGCACATGCTTTTATGACTAAAAACCCACCTTATTTTCTTTATTTGAACTCTTTTTCCCTCTCCCATTCCCTCACTCTCTCACTCTGTCACTCTCTGTTCTCTCTTTCCTTCTCTCTCACCGTTACTCTCTCTCTTTCCCCTCTCTCATTTTGGTTCCAAATCGAGCAAGAGCTCTTGATCCTTAGTGGGATTGGAAGCTTTGGAATGCGTTTGAGCCTCTATAACAACAGTCCAAAGCTCAAAGTTGAGATTAGTCCATTTTTCTTAAAATTTCAAACTTTTGCCCCAAATTTTCAATTTTCTTTGTAAGTTGTAATCCAAGTTTTTTTGAGCTTAGAAAGCCTTTAATCTAAGTTTATGGGACCCAAATTATCACAAATCTAAGCTTGATAGGACAAAAATCAAGCTAGATCAAGTTTTTACTTTTTATCCATTTTTAGAATAATTTGCAAATTTTTGTGAAAAACTTGTTGAAATGTGTTTAAATATGTTCTACTATGTTATTTTATCATTTTTGAACATTATCCATGCTCTGGGAACTATAAAAACAGGCTTAAAGTAACATTATCCATGGAGAGATTGTTTGATTGTGGGAGGATACCAAACACTAATAAGGTGTATTGCGCTATTACGATGTTGAGGGAGGATGCCAATCATTGGTGGGATACTATGATAATCATGCATGACATCAACACCATAACTTGAGAAATTTTTTGGGATTTGCTAAAGGAGAAGTATGTGGCATTTGACTCCAAAGATGAGAAAAAAAGAAAGTTTACCAATCTCAAACATGATACGATGACAGTGGCCGAGTATCTAAGAATGTTTGATGAGCTCTCACATTATGCCACCTATCTGAATAATAATGAGCAGTAGAAGATTGATTAGTTTCTTAATAGGCCGAATCCTCTAATACATAAAGATATGGAAGTG
>CAMOHE010039751.1:0-11023 GCA_946598075.1 Artocarpus hirsutus
ACCTCGAGGATGGAAAAAGATATATGTCTTGAAGCATCCATAAATTGTCTACGATATTCAGAAATGTAAGCAGACATGGTGTGACTCAAATGAGTAGCTTTGAGCTTTCAATTTCATGAACTTGGAAACTAAGAAAAGTTCATATGGAGTTCTCACATGAGATCTAGTCCTGAAGGTTTTGATACACGTGTATTCTCCATTATAAATTAATGTTATGTTTACACATGAATCAATACTAGTTGGCTAAACTAACAATATCCAATTTATCTTCAGAACTATTTAAGGGTAATATCTTGACAAATGTATTGTTTAAATCAACATAAAAACTTACCTAATACTTTTTAACCTACTATAATAACTTCTTTTGATATTAAATATATTTTTATAAGTTTGTATGTACTTTATTATGTTTGCGAGATAGATATGCAAATAATATTGAAAATATAATCGATATAGTTATAATGATTTCTTATTATAGCTGTGATGAAACCAAACATTAGATCATCTAATGGCAGCACCGTGAAAGTAAAATTTGTATATTGGCATAATATGAAAATCATTGAAAACTTCTAACATTTCTTAACAATAAAATTTTGATCAAAATCTTGATGATAAAATTTTATTACATTTGCATTGCTTTTTTAGTTTCCAGTACTTCGCTGCTGTAAATTATAATTAGATTAAGGAAGCTCAATATATCAATAAAACTAAATTTCCATCAAATTTACTAGCTTTCATCCGTTAATATATATTATAATTTTCCCATTTAAAGACGGAGGAATTGTAAAAATGACTTTTTTAAAAAATTTTATTTGATCAATGACTTTTTTTTTTTTTTTTTGGGCGTCAAAAAACTAACTTTTTGAGCATCAAAACAGTTTTAATTTTTTTTTGTTTCCACCTTGGTTAGGTCCCTCTCCTCGATACAGTCATTTTTTTTTTCTCTAAAAAAAGCTGGGGCACTTTCGATGTTCAAAAAAAACCTTTTTTTTATGCAAAAAAAAAAAAAAAAAAGTCATTTACCCAATTGAAAACTTTTTTTTTTTTTTTTGGCCCTTTTCTCAAATTATTCCTTTAAAGACTGTTCAGTACCGCCACTCCTTAACATTTATCGGGGGAACGCTTCTCACGCAAAACCCTATTGCTGGTATACTATACAAGCACTCCAAATATTCAAATGGAAAGAAGTATTCCTTTATCATACCATTACCATAAAACAACTATACCATAGGCACTAAAATATTGCTCTAATTCATGTATTAATCTCAGTGTTATGCGTAGGATTTCCATTAACGTAATTTTCTGACCGAAGCGAAAGATCCTCTATTGAGGATGCCAGATAATTAGATTATGAAAGATAATTAAGTGATCAAATCATTTTCAGTACAAAATTTCCAATAATTAATCAAAAGCTAGGCGTAATTCTCTGATTATAACTAATTATGCTTTCTTTTGCCATACGTACACGTATAGCCAATTATAGAGAATAGAGAAATTGAATGTCCTTTTATAGAACTTATGTCAATATTTATCAAATTTAAATAATTAATTAACCTATGAATACAAATTTAACCCTGTATATAAAAGGTTATTCTAATATATTACCTAAAACGTTTTTCATGATTATTAATGTTATTAATGATCCGACTATAAATGACGTGTATTATGTATGAGTAGTGAAAAATCATTAGAATAAATATATATTCGACAACACCTATTTTTGAAAGAGGAAAATAAGTAAAAACTATAAAAACTACGAAACAATGGAATAAAATCCAAATTTTGCGTTATAAATTAAGTAACTAATAACCAGATCTTTTAGGATGGTAATTTCTAATGATCATAGAAATTGTTGAGTACATTTGAAAAGTGGTAGTGTATAAATTTTAAGCAAAGGTACATGTAAATAAGATATATTCTAGTGACTATGAGATAGAGTTTTTTCCTTAATGACGGAGATATTGTATTGTTTTAATGATTATATCTTGATAGTTATCGGTAATTACTTTATATAGTGACCAATGAATACATTTGAGACAACAAATTTTAGCGATCAATTAAAATGTAAGTATATTAATTATAAATGAGATATGCGTAATTTATATAAAATATGTTTCAATGACTGAGAAATCTAATTATTTAATGGCCTAATTATAAGATTATCATGTTTTAATGATCAAATTATTTAATTACTTATATTTATGAATAGACTATATTATTACAATAGATATAGTTGGTATAAACAAATGAAAAAGTTACAAATCAATTTTATTATTCATAAACGTATTAATTAGATATCCAAAATAATAGAAAGGATTAAATTTTTTTAAAAAAGGAGAAGTTGTGTCTGCGTATTTGAAATTAAATGGGAATATAAAGAGGGATGGAAAAATAATCAATTGGCCAAAGAAAAAAAGTTATTGATAGCTTCTAAAATAGGGATTAACCATAGCACAATAGTCAAGGAAATTAATTAATATTGGCTGTTGTGAGAGAATTAAAGTGGATAAAAAAACACCTACCTAGGCTTTTTTTTTTCATGTAAAGTTGGGTTTTGCATACAATAAATGGGGTAAATGTGACATATTAAGAAATATGGCACGCTAAGAAATAATCAATGATAGAGTTAGCCACTATTGAAATTCTTATTAGATTAGGCCATTTGATCTATCATGGAATCCAATTAGTCAAAATATATAATTTTCTCTATAAAATCTCAAGTTTGAGTCAATTATTGGATAGTATCATATATATAGGCAATCTATTTCGTGAGAAATCCATACATCCTGCAAACATGCCTTTTCTTCCTCATAATCAAGTTGTTTGAATTCGCACTGTTCTTGTTTACAAAAACGAAAATACAATTCCAAAAAAAATAAAAAAAAAACTGCCTCTTTTTCGTATTCTTAAGTGACAAAAGAACCCTATGTAGTTGTAGGTTTCCGTAAGGAAGAAAAGACAATTGAATATCATTTGCACCTCACGGCACGAGCTCTACAGAAAAAATGAGGTGTTTCAACACACACTTAAAAACATTAAAATACTAAAATAAAAATAAAAAATTGTTAAGAATCTTGTATTGGCATTACTTTTTCAATTATTAAATTTGACTTTGAATTGATTTTGATGTAGGTTCTGGAAAGTTTTTAGTAATTGATTGAGCCATGCCTATTATTGGGTTTTCCATTGTTTTGTTTCCTATTTGCTATTATTACTTGTTTTGTAAGAAATAAAATTGAGAAACAATAAGGAAATAAATTGTGAAACAATCAATTCGAATTGTTCATCAATAAGAATATAGAAACTAACTGATTTGGTGATTGTATGTTTAAGGAAAGTTGAAATCGTACATCTTGCTTGATTTCGTTTGACATCTATTTGCTTTGCTTATTGATAATGTGCAGTTTGCAAGAGTGTTAAAAGTAGAATTCAATGGGTAATAATAAAATCTTGTAAGTCGTGCAGATTTGCTCTGGCCTTGAAAATTTGTTACGCTTTTGTTGCAACAAAATCAGTAACAAAATTCAATCAGTGGACTTTTTGAAGATCTCGAATTAAAAGACATATTAACTATTTATAAGAAATCTTATAGTGGTCTATACAAGCCTTTATAGTTTTAGAATTGTTGAGAGATCATTTTATAAGTGTCTTATTTTTTTTTATTTCTTTGTGAGAAAATTTTTGACTTTTCGAAAGAAAACTTGTAGCCGAAGAGATTTCAACATTAAGTTGAGAGGATCTCGTTAAGCATATTCATTGGATAGTTATATTCATAAGCATCATACTTAGAGATAAAAAGTCTTAAGTTGAATAAGTTAAATTAATTTGTAATTTTATTTACCTAGTAAAGTATTCATATGTCTAGCCGTGATATAGATATACAAACTTATTACGACAAATTCAAACATAAACTTAAGAAACCATATAACCGGTACTTTGAAAAAAAAGATCCACGTGGAATGTAGGTATGATAAAAATCGCGTTGTCATCGCTAACTAGCAACCAAAAAGAAAATTACGTTGTCATCACTCAAAAACTTGGTCAGATTTATTAATAATTTGTGCGTTTTTTGCGTAATGATCTGATGACTTTTACCTGCATTGTAAGACTCTGAACCATTAAATATTGTTGGTCCAATAACTTTTCAAGATAATAATATTAAAAAATAAGAAATCAGATAGCATAAATCCATATTGTTCTTCCACTCTTTTTTCTAGTCCCTTTTATTTAATTTAATATTATAAATTCATATTGTTCTTCCGTTCTTTTTTCTCGTCCCTTTAATTTATTTATTTTTACTTTTTTAAACCGATGTGGCCCAGTGGGCCCCTCTCTGGTTTTTATTACTCACGTGTTTGCCCTTTACTTTTGATAAGCAACCGTCGCTTGGCTCATTTTTTTTTTTTTTATGGGTTTCCTTCCTTCTTTTCTCTCTCTCTCTCTTTTTTTTTTTTTAAAAAAAAAAAGAGATCGGGTTCAGCTTTATGCTACATGTTTGTTTTGTATTTTTGGTAGCACCGTATAATGGGAAAGATCTAACACACGTATTGATCCCTCGTCTCGTCATTTCTCTTACAATTTTAACTTCATCACGTAATTTTCTCATATTCTTTGAAGACAGAATTTTGAGGGGAGAAAAAAAATTGCCAAAAGTTAAAGCCGTAATAGTTTAGACAGTATTTTTAGGGACTATATATACATATATATATATATATACACACACGTGTACGACTATTCTTATTGTGTTTTAAATAGTTATTCATTGCAAGGTCGATCTTATCGTAATTCTGTAATCCAATCCCTTGACTTTCACATTAGGGACGGAGTAATGGGCAATTTTCTAAAAAAGATGGGGTTACTTTGAAATTAAATGGCTGAGATTTTAATTCAATTTAATTCGATGAAAGAGCATGTGTTTTGCGCGCATTATATAATGAATATTAATTTAACAAATAATTATTGATCGCAGATGTATGATTACTTTTCGTTTACTAGAGTTAATTAATTAGACTTTAGAGCCCAAATTAGCCTTCTACCAACCGAATTATCTTTCTAAATATTGACAATTATGCTCAATGGCCATGTGAAACAAGCATATGGATAGAGAACTTATTTTTTTTTTAAAAAAATGTTCTTAAGGCAACTAATAGATAATAGAGCATTTTTAATGCGGTGCCAAGTCAATGTGTCAATTCTAAATAGTATTTGAGTATAAAAATACTCTTTATTACATTGTTGGTACTAAACTTGATATATACTATACTTGGTGACAAGTTTGGCACCACGTATAAGATATATCAAAATTTGACTTGTAATTGCTGTTGACTGCCATCTTGAAATTTTTTCAAGTCGTTATAACAATGTTGTTCTCAAACTATTTTAAGATTAAAAAGGTTACATTTATTACAAATTTTAAATAGTAGTAATTATAACTTTATAGTAGTAAATATTTGATTAATAACAAAAATTGTCCTTTAACTACAGCCCTTGTAATACTGTGTCTCTCGAATTTCAAATGTAACATGCATTTCTTCCAAATTCTATGAAATATTGACCAAAAAAACCTTTTTAAGACTTTTAATAAAACTTGATACATAATTAAGATTTGGTAGATAATATAGGAGTATTTTGATAACTTTATCATGTATAGAGCTAATTTGCATTTAAAAAAGTTGATATAATTTAAATTTTAATTGTTGAAAATGCAAACTAAAAAACCTTTAAAAAAATTTTAAAACAAATAATTTCTTCTTTCATGTGACTGCATCAGGGTCAGCTAACAGTCCAACAGTTCACTAGATCGTTCAACAACCCCATTATTCGTGTAACATTGTGTCGTATAATTCAAAGAGTTTTCTTCTTAATATTTCATAAACCAAGGGAAACATATATTATGTTAAAGTTTAAGGAGAAATATAACACCCTAAAATTAATTAAGTGTTATTAGAATGTAAAATGGTATATTAGTGTACCATAATGAATATTTTAAACTTAATTGAATATTTTGTGGAATTTCTAAATTAATGTTGTTTTTTATTATTTTAATGATTTTAATTACTATAAATTATTTTTATTTGTCATTTTAAACTTTGAAATAAAACAATTTGTCAAAATGTCTGTTTTATAAAAATCATGGGTAGCACACGGTTTCTGCACAGTAAAACCGCCCACGTCTCTCTCTATTTATACCTCTCTCTCTCCCTCTCTTTCACTCAACTCTCTCTCTCTCTCTCCCTCCCCGTCTCTCTCTCTCTCTCTCTCTCTCTCTCTCTCTTTTTCTCCCCTCTGCCTCTCTTTCTCTCTCAATTTTTCTCCAAAAATCTTGAAAGAAAAATCAATTCCAAGCTTCGGGTTAGTGGATTGAAGGTTTGGGAACTTGATTTGATGACCAAAAACGCGATTCGAAACTTGAATTCGAGGTTAGATTCCAAGTTTCAAAACTTTTTCAATTTTTTAAATTTCTTAGTATTTTGAAATCTAAGCTTTTCTAAGCTTAGAAAACTATCAATATAAGTTAGAGGACCATAGAATAACTAGGATTTAAGCTTTGTTTGATCAAAAATGGATTTAAATCAAAATTTTTATTTTTCTCCATTTTTCTCTAATTTCAGGATTTTTCAAAATCTTTGTCCAAATCTTGTTTAAATTGGTTTAAAAGTGTTTTATGATGTTTTTATATCATCTATTGATGCTACTCATGCTTGAGAATTAAGAAAAATAGGTTGAAATGAAGATTTGGGCTCGGAAGGCCAAAATCCTATGCATGAAAAATTCTGAAATTTTTTCAAATCGGTAGGCCGAAGTTCATGTTCGGCAGGCTAAATTCATAAGACTGGCAGGCCAAACCTAGAAAAATTTGGCTGACCGAACCGGTTTTTCGACAGGCCGAACTACATAGTTCGGTCGGTTGAACTAGGGTGACTGACAAGCTGACAGGACATGGTAAAATTTTGTTATTTTTCACTCATTTTCATCGTTTTGAACCCCGATTGAAATTTTGACTTTGTAAAATGATTTTATAAATACAAATAACACACTAAGACACCATGAGATGATTTAGTAACATAAAATATCTTAAGCTAGATACTGATAGACTTAGTTATTATACAATTAAAGTTGTTCGTGGTTCTGCGAACTGACATGTAGAGGACCAGGATTTTGGTGTGGAACACCGGCACGAGTATTGAGGTAGGACTTCTATCCCTTTTCGTGATAGCTAGTTTTAAATGTTTTGGCTTCAAATGAATTTTCAATAAAAATGTTTTCAATGATTGGTTGAAAATAGATTTTTATTTACTAATTTCATAAATGGTAGAATTGAAGTGATTTTTTATAATAAACCTCATAATGAATATAAATGATTTTATTTAGTAAAAAGAGATTTAATAATCATAGGAAGATATATATATATATATATATATATATATATATTTAAAGGCATGATAATATATCAGAGATCGAGTCATATAGAGTGTGACATTAGGGGCAGGTTCCGAAACCCAGCTAGGTCACTACGGTAGTGATATATGTATGGTTTGTCCAGAAAAAGAAAATGGTATTCTTTCTAGTCGACCAATAAACTGTTTTGATAAGATAAACTTTTATTAAATTTTCATCCATTTATTCAATTGTTCTAGTTTGTTTTCTATATATTTATTTGAATAATTAAATTTCATTTAAAATCAAATGTTTTTAAATTATAGTCCTATTGAGCTTTTCGCTCACTTTTTATTTGTTTTAAAATCTTTCCTCTCTAAGTGGATATCAGCTTAGGATCGGAGAAGAGTTCACAGACAGGACATTCGAGCAGTAGGTGAACCCAATAGATTATTTAAATTATAAAATCAAGGCATGTATAACCTTAACTCTCTTTTTCTTCATTTTGGATTGTGGTTGTAATTTGGTATTGTCAGTACTATATGGGTGCACAAATATGGATCAGTGGGACCCATTTTTGTTTCACCTGATTTCTTTATATCTGTTTCCTTAATGTTTATTTTGTTATCATTTCTTGTTTTATTACTATAATTACTTGCTTTTGAAAGATTTTAAATTTTCACATTTTATTTATAAATTTTAATTCTAAAACCCAAGTTTTAACTAAATCTTCATGTAATTAACCTAATTAAGTTGTCACATCGCCTCTTATACACCAGGGCGTGACAAGAAATAAATGTTATATTTTGAAGTTTAATGTTACAAAGATTATAGTTGAGAGAGAATTTTTTTAATTAATTCTAAACACTTTGATATATCATTGCAATGGATGAGAAACTCGTGCTTGCTTTGATTAATGCCATTTATCCTTGTCCTAATTTACCCTTTCTCTGATTGATCCTAATTTGCAAGCTATTTCAGCTACTCCACTGATATTTTTTTATGTTAAAGTTTTACTCGCGTTCTAACGTGGGAAACAAAAAGAAAGTAAAAAAAAAAAACTACATAGCCAAAACCATGAACCTTATCTGCAAATATGGGTGTGACTGTATACAATTTTGTGGATTGTAGTCATGTGGTCACTGCGAAAGGATCAAGAATGACGCGCACAAATTAAAAAAATGACATATGGCATAATGAATGAATTAGTAACATAAGTTTGTTAGCATAGTTACAGCACCCGACATAGTTCTATCCAGATATCTTATCGCTTGATGATTACAATAATGCTTGAAAACGTGATGAAAAATGCACTTGACAAATAATTAATACATCGTCACCACCCACTACAAGAATGCGGACTTTTAACTACAAAAATTTTGCTATCAAAAATATTTAGTAGAGAAAAGATTCTTTTTGCTACTACATTTTGGTAGTTGAAAGTCATAGAACAAAATAAAATGTCTGCTACCAAATTTGATAGTAAAATCGGACGTTTATGCTACCAAATTTTTATTTGGTAAGAAAAAATAAAGTGCCAAACCAATTTAGGTTTAGTGTCAAGAAATTTTTGCTACAAATACAAATTTAGTAACAGAAAATATGTTTTCATTACCAAAAATTTGGTCCCAAAAGCATGCCTTTATTACCAAAATACATTTGGCAGTTGAAAATGTGGCGCAAAGCTAAAATGGTTTGACGCTAAGGACTTTTGCTACGAGTCTAAATTTGATAGCAAAAAATATGGTTTTCGCTGTCAAATATTTGGTCTTAAAAACATGTCTTTTGCTACCAAAATACGTTTGGTAGTTGAAAGTATGGCATCAAGCCGAAATGGTTTGTTGCTAAAGACTTTTTGCTAAAGACAAATTTTGTAGCAAAAGTGTGCTTTTGCTACCAAATATTTGGTCTCAAAAACATGTCTTTTGCTACCAAAAGGTGTTTTGTAGCCTAAGATATGCCGTCAAGTCAAAATGGTTTGCTACCAAGGACTTTTTGCTACGAAAATAAATTTGGTAGCAAAAAGTATGTTTTTGCTACAAAATATTTGGTCTCAAAAGCATGCCTTTTGCTACCAAAATACCTTTGTAGCCAAAAATATAACGCAAAGCTAAAATAGTTTAATGCCGAAGACTTTTTGCTACCAATACAAATTTAACAGCAAAAAGAATGTTTTCACTACCAAATATTTAGTCTCAAAAACATTCCTTTTGCTACTAATATACGTTTGGTTGCTGAAAATATGGCTCAAAGCTAAAATAGTTTGGCACTAATGACTTTTTGCTACTAGTACAAAATTGGTACCAAATGATTATTTAGTAGCGAAATTAAACCTTTGCTACCAAATTTGAGTGTAAAAAAACACTTTCTAATATAATGTCAGTTTAATACTAAATTTGTTATATGTTAAACTTTGTGATACATTTGCCACAAAGTTAACAAATTTGGCATTGATTCTTTTTGGTTCGTAGATTGATTTTTTTGCTTTAATATTTAAAATATTTTTACTTTTTATTATTTTAATATTAAAAGTTTACTTTAGAAAGAACGACATTTTAAATGGTATTATGTATTATAGCATAAAATAAAATAATGTATAAAATATACTATTTTACACTTTTCGATAGCAAATATAAAATTACCATTGTCATTTATATAGCAGCATTTTAAAAGCTTACTTTACAAGTTTTAAGGGATGACATTTTATATAGCATTATAAATTGGAGCATAACACATGCTAAGTTTACACTTTTTGATGATAAATATGCAATTAATATTGACATTTACATTAGAGATGATCTAATAAGGAATAATTTGATGTGAAGTCTGGTTATCATGACATCATGGCCGTCCAATGTATGACTGTTTCATATTCTTGCCATAACTCTTATCAATCTAAATTTTCCCTTCTTTCTCCTCACAGAAAACCAAAAATCAAAAGTAAAAACAAAAAGAAAAAAAGAAAAAAAATTCAAGAAAATTATTAGGAGAATTAGAATTGTGGTACACTTGTCACGGATTTGTGGCATTAGTAATAGTATTACTACCTATTTAGCCCATTTCCAACGGCTTAGATCTATTTATAATTGGGTTATATATATATTGGACCATAAGTGAGATATGTATGTTGATGTCAAAAAGTCTTCCGCAATTAATGAGATATGTATATTAACTATTTACGTTGACCTTGCTTATATGCCAAAAAATGTTCCCTTAAAAAAAAACGCCAGAAAAGAAAGAACATAAATACTTTGCTTACAATTTCAAGCTGTTTATCCAAGTAGTGTTTTCATAGAGAGAGAAAGATAGAGAAGGTGGCCTTGAGGATGATTCCAGGTTCCTTTCTGGGGATTGAGTGGTACTGCGGCAGCGACGAGAAGCGGCTGATCAAAGGACAGTATATGGGCGGATAATTGGGCCTCACGGAAGACGACATGCCATGGCTCAAGAAGAAGGCATAAAAGTGGGATAATACGTTACGTCGTTTTTCATTTACTTCCTTTGGAATGTGCCGGTTACTCGCCAATACAAGTGACAGCAGATTACTATTACCCTTCATCTCATCTTGACCGTTCAACACAATCTTCATCTCATCTTGACCATCCAACACAATATCAATGGCACAAATAACACGGGAGAACCATAC
>CAMOHE010039752.1:0-14694 GCA_946598075.1 Artocarpus hirsutus
AAAAATATATGTTTTAAATTACATTTTTAAAGTTTCAAAGGTTAAAAATATATATATATATATATATATAAATAAAAATAATTATATTGAGCAAAGTTTTAAATACATAATATCTTTCTTAGAATTCATATACATATATACATATATATATGTATACTATTGTGAAAATAGTTAATCATCGATTTTGAAGACAAATGTATCAAAGTTTATTGTTTCAAAACCAAATCACAAAATCCATATAGTACAGATAAATTCATGAAAATGATTTTTATGTCAATATGAATATTTCAGTAACACAATAATATAATAAGATAATTGAAAATTTATGTGATTATCTTTAAAGTTTACAGATCAAATTTGATCTGCCTGACACAACACAATTTAAACTGTGTAGATACAAAGTTGCCTATAAATACATGACAAAAAAAAAAAAAAAAATCAGCCAATCATAATCAGCCACACTCTCTCTCTATTTTCTCTCTCTACTCTCCCTCCTCAAACTCAGTCCAAGAATCCAGCCACCATTTTTGAAACCTCCTGCACCAATGGAAAGCTCTCGATGAGCTTAGTCCAACGGTGTACCGTGCCACCCAAAACGCCGCTAAAGTAAGCCACACGCGTTGCCCGAAGTGGCGGTGAAACCTATTTTTCCTGATGTGATTTCTCTGTCGTTCGACCACCAATTGACGTGATCTTGGTGTTTGTAGACTCAGTTCAATGTGTAGAACAAAATGTAGTAGGTGGTGCCCCTCGATTTTGGCCGGAGAAGCCTCATCGGAGTTGCTCCTTGTCGCCATTCCACCACCCTCGATCCCGTCGCCTCCGACGATGGTGATCGACACCGCCACTGCCATCATGTTCAGAATGGCTTGTTTAGCAAAAACCCGAGCCCAATTTCAGCCAAGAACAACTGCACAATGGAGCTTGGAGCCACAGCACCTCCGCCACCGTGGGTGACATCGAACTTGTCCTCACGGCCACCATTGGGCCCAATTGATGTGGCCATCACCTTCAAACCCACGAGAGGAGGAAAAGCCCTCCATCAATTGCAAGAAATCTCGCCGCCAGCCGGAACTCCATGAACGCCACCATCAGCAGCCATGGGATTGTTGAGCCCACCCATTTAGCCGTCATTGCATGAATTGGCAAGACCATCGAGTTTAGAGGAGTGCAATAGAGCTTTTCCCCCTCTCAATTTCACGGTATCGCCACCGTTCATCGGAGAACGAAGCTACCATTGTCGCTCGTAATCCACCGCCATGATCCCGATGTTTTCAACGATGTTGAGCAACTCCATCTTAGAGGAAATGCTTAGAAACCTATGGGGATCGAAATGCCTAGGTTAATTTCAAGGTAGCTGCACCGAAGGGAGATGATCAGAGTCTCCATTTTTGCCATCAAATTTGAGCTTCGATCTGCATGGTTAGAGGCTAAATTGTGTGAAATTGACATCACCATTGAGCTCATAAAGGTCAAATTAGGGGGGGTAGGCCTGAGCTCAGCCACCAATGGAGCCAATTGACACCAGTCAACGGCGATCAACGTCGGTCAACGACCATATTGGGTTTTTGTGATCCGAGACTGCCTCCCGACTTGATTTGACACTCTAAACGCAATGGTGATCTCCGTTCGAGCTAATTCCACTCCAATGAAAATCGTATGGTATCAACTACATGTGGATTGAGGCAACCCAGACTGCAGTAAAGGAGTCCAGAATGATGTTTTCAACAATAATAAATCTCCATGGAGCATTCCTAGCCATCCACAGCCACTCGAGGAGCACTGCTGAGGATGCTGCATAAATTTAGATACAGCGAGATGCAATTGGACCCGCTCAGCCCGGAGTCTAGGTAAGTAGGAATCTCGCTTATAGTATGAATAGTTTTAAAAATAAATTAATTTTAAATATTTTCATAAAATTTATGAAAATGCATGATCAGTGATTTGTTACACTGTTATATGTTATGATATGATGTGAAATGCTATATGATGATGTGATGATTAATGTGTGATGTATGCAATATTTAAATTATATTGTTAAATCACCTTCAAATCAAGCATGATTATGATTTACGATTCAAGAATTACAAAATTGTGATGTCATGTAGAAATAAGTCATACTGCATACACACAGTAAGACAAGTGAAACTTATAAGACAAGTTAAGGGTGTCGTACCAACCTTTCGACCCACAGGGAGGCTTCATGTTAAAGTAATGAATGATCTTGTTATCACAAACCCTAACTTCCCAAGACTCGCATGCAACTGGTACAATCACTCGGGCCCAAAGTAAGAAGATAAGTTATAGCTAAAGTAATTAAGCATAAATCAAGTTGATAAGCAAGCATAAAATGCTCATGCATATTTTTATAAAATGATTTTTATTTATGTTTTGCGAGACTAATTTCCTACTTACTGAGCAAAAGCTCATTTAAGTATGTTCATGCTATAGGTAGGAAAACCTATCAGCGGTACTTGATGGACAGTGGTGAGCAGTGGACGAATGGTGAAGATGGGAATGGACACTGCACATTCAATGTAATATTTTCGCATTATTATTTTACAAATTTATGCATGTTTTATTTTACAAAATTTTGTATGTTTACACCTTATGAAAATTATGTGCATATGAATAAGTAATAACTTACGTAATTATGATTTAAAAACCGAGCTTGTGATTACGCAACCTTGGTCTAGAGCATTTTAAAGTTTAAAAATGTTGTGGTAGACGAGGTAACAAATGTGCGAAGCTTTCAAGTGAGAAAATTATACAATTATTTATAATAAGAAAATGCTTATATGAGTTTTATGCCAAAATAAATAATGATTTTAATGAATATGTTTTTTTTAGGAATTTACTTTTATGAAAGTTTAGATGAATACGCTTCAAAAATTATTATTATATCGATTTAAGTGATCGAGTTCCAAGTAATTATATTTATGATAATTTCTGGAAAGATTAATTTTTAAGATATCAATATGTTATTTTTAAGATTTTAAATTATAAGTAAAATATATAAATAATTGTTAAGAAAGTTTTAAAAAGCATTTAAATGGGATTTTATTTTAATATTTAATTTAATTTTTTTTTTGAAATTAGTTTTATTTAAATTGAGAAATGTCTTTAAAGTAATAGTTGCTAAATAATTATTCATATGTTTGAAAAGAAAAGTTCAAGAGAATTTCTATGGTTATGTTTCAAGAAATTAATGTAATGAGTTATGTAAAAGATCATGCTTTGGAAATTATAGTTATGTTAAAACATAATGATTAATATTACGTTATTATCACGTCTGAGAAATTTATGTTGTTGTGTTAGGTTGACGAAATTAAGTTTTAAGAAAAGATTATTATATCCTCTGAGGTTATATGTTGAGAATTCTTTATCATTAAGAATTCGTTTGTTATTAAGTTTTGGAAAAATAGTTATTACTTCCTCTAATGTTTTATGTTAAGGATTCCATAACGAGAATCCATTTAAATTTTTTTTTTTTTGAAATTTCTATACTTTATTCATAAGTAAGTTTAAGTTTATGGTCACGTTTAACTTAAGTGGCGGCCACGTAGGAAGGGTCGTCAAAGTTGGTGTCAGGTCGGTATCCTGCCATCCTACTTCACATCATCACGTGCCTGCTTCGCCATAGTCCAAGTAAGTTATGTTAATTAAATGTTAAAGATATGTTACATTAAATGATAGGTGCCGATTTTTCATGTAATGGCAATCAAGTTATTAGCATGCAAGCACGATTTTAGATGTCCTCTCATGGTCCAACGTCAAGCTTAGCCATCAAGACGCCTCAAAATACGGGAAGCAATATTGGGTGCCAACTTCCTAAACATACAGGACAGCTTCTGGAATCATGTGAACGCTAGAACTGACACTTAGAGATGGTCAACACTCAGAGTACAATATAAGCGAGAATATTTGGACTTACAATCGCAGAATTGGTAGATTGACGAGTCGATAGAGGATCCAGAGGATTCATGAAAACTTGTTCAGATTAAAAAAAAAATGATGATTAATAAATTGCACCAATTTTAACGCAAACTTTTCAACTACTATATTACAAAAAAAAAATTTAAAATCATAACAAAATTGTCATTTTCTAGATTTCTTTCCTCTCTTTCTTAAAACTTGCTTTTTATTTGTATTTTATCCCTTATTCCACTTTATTAAATATGGAGCTGCAATCAACATGGTTACGCCTCAGAATAGGGAAAGAAGCCGTAAGTTCAACACAGCTTAATTACCAACCCATGACCAAAGCCGCCCCTTATGCAGCATACAAGCAGATCCTCACAAAAGCTGATTCTACAGGCGGATGGACAATACTCCACACTTTGCCACGAGAATAAAGAAAGCTACAAATAGGACATGCAAGGCACGCGAGAGCGCAGTCTTCCTTATAGAATTACCATCAAAGGCGAGAATGCCAAGATATTTCTTCCAAGCACAAACGAGTACTTAGTCAGAAAGAATTTGCCAGCTTGGACCATTAACGAGGACATCGATATCCAATTCAGAGATGACGTAAAAGAATAAATAGGCATTGTTCCACTACAGGGCCAGTGGTGAGACACTCCATACAATTGAGCAAGTATATGTATAGTATACAAAATAAGATCTATGTATGAACAATAGAAGTTTTTGACAAGAAGAACTTAATGCTATGTGACCCACTAGAGGTGAGTCAAGTCTCGGCCTCAACAACGGTCTATGATATGCAAAGATTGCTAACAAAGAAAGGGTTTAGCAACTTCAAGATATGAAAGTATGATCGACAAATGTATGAACGTTACGAACTATGATTGCCATCTGAATTATGACCCATGAATATGATATGAAATAGTTGCTAACAAAAGTGAAATGTATAGCAACTCCATGATATGAAAGTATAAATGTTATGTATATGTATGATAAGAATATGCATGACATGAGTATGAATGAAATGTGAAAGCATGACATGTAAAAGTATGATATGAATGACATGTAAATTTATGAAATGTTTATGAATATGATGTGTATGCATGATACGAGTATGAAGTTATGATTGATGTTTGTTATTTGGATTATAAACATGATATAGTTTATAAGTACAATGAAATGCATAATAAATATGCATGATCAAGCCCATAAGGAACCCATTGAGGACTTAACTTCTTAGATTACGATCAAATAATAGATTCCATAGGATCATCGTTTCGGTAAGGATAAACACACAGATTCTTATAAGAAATTAAAACAAGTAGAAGTCCAAGGTATAAGAGAAGAACTTCCCAAAGGTCATAGACTGTCTATGGGTGGTTGCTTTTAAACTAGTATCCGACCAAACAGACTCTACAATACTGATCTCAAGATAAGACAGTCCACTCCCCAACCCAAAGATAAAGTATATGTATATATATATTGGGAAAAAAATGAGAATAAATAATAAATAAGCTATGGGGATCGGTCGAACACCATCCTATAAGAAGTTAAGATCACGATAAGTAGAGACTGATGAAGCAAAGTTGCTTCCACTTACCCAAGAGATGCAAGTAACATCCCAAGGATACTAGAAGAGAATAAGAATGACAATGTATAGTCATTAAAATATTGGGTTAACAAATAAGAGACAAGAAGACTACAAGATGGTTCAAAATCTGAACCCCTATAATAGTGCTACAAACTCCGATAGAGTAACCATAACAAAGGGAAACTAATAGGAACTTCTAAACAAAAGAATACAACCCATCATATGACTCTATGACATCTAGTCATCAATAGCCAGAGAGCCCAGTTTAAGATAAGCAGGTAGATATGTTCTTTCAAGAACACAGTCTACTATGTCGTTAAATGACATTTAGTCATCAATAGGCAGAGAACCAATTTAAAGCAAGTAGATAGAGATGTCCACTAAAGATAGCAAATATAAGATTCTTAGCTGGAGCAATAAGCTTACAAAATCCAAGCTATTAAGTTAAGAAGGCAACCTCAAGCTGAAGTGGTTCCCCTCTAGTTAATGAAGTCTTTAGAGAGACAAGATTCTTAGAACAAGCAAGATCAAAGACCCTAGAGTTAGACACCGAACTTTCACTAGAAACAGATGCTATGGAAAATGGTCATAGGGATAATAAGAAAAAAAAAAACCCTTTGACTAGCTAAGACGTGCCATATTGAGGAGAAATCCTCTAGAATTGGTGGTAGAGCAAACTAATGATAGTATCACTCAGCCTTTGAAGAAGAACTTAGTTATGTTGCAGATGGTCAGAGTGATCCTAAGTTATTTTCATTAATATATATATAAATATATAAGTGCGTGTAGCATGTAAAATAAGCCCAACTATGACGTTAGCCTAATAGCAAAATTTTCCAGGACTCTTAGCAAAAGACTTCCAAAGCTGAGGCTACGAAGTTGTAGTACGTCCCTCAAGAAACAATAGACATAACGAAGTAGTCCTCTTTCAAGAACATTGATGAGACCTCCTCGATAAGAGTATAGACAATAAGAATTAGAGAGCTGATGATGTCTGGACAATATGATTAGTAAGTTTAAGAGTAAGATGTCGAGGCTTAGGATGTAGCGGCGGTTTAAGGGCCATTTATACGCCCATTATGACGCCAAATAAAAAGATTAAGATTAGCATGCGGGGAGGATGACACATTTAGTGTCTAACAAGTAAAGTTGCGCATCTGAGGATAGTTTAATAGGCATGTCTCAACATTAGGAATTACACAATAGATAAGTAAGACTTATCACCTTTCCACTCATGATAGAACCGACGGGAATTGTCATTAGATGAGTTAGAATATATTGCTAATATATATATATATATATAGGTATATTAACCAAACCCAAGATTAGAGTGATACGGATTAACGCGTTAAAATTATTATGACACAGTGAGACACATACCTTAAATAAGGTCATAAGAATTGGTGTCCAACCTATATTATTCATCTAAAAGGTAGATGAAAAAAAAAAAGAAATCGATAGATTTCTTCCTGATAAAATATTGTAGTCATCAAAATTAATGACCTATAAGTATACCTTCATCATATCACATGAACGTAGTATATTTTAAAGGCATGTTTTCTGTCTATTTGATGTAAAATTGCAACTTACTATACGACATTTTCATAATTTCATGAGTATAATATGAACTCTCTTGTTGTCATGAACCAATCAAGTTAAAGAATGTAAAGGTTAAATCCTTGAGGAAGAAGTAAGTTCCAAGATAGGGACCATCAATGTTAAGTTATGGGTTCTGACAGCTTGAGATCAATATTATACTAAAAGTACCTATGGATTAAATAGGACACATAAACAGCTTTTTCTTTTATTATAAAAATGTTTGGGTCTTTACCCACAAAGTACAAAATTTTGTCAAGTTTAAAATTCGATTTAAATTGTAAAAAAAAAAAAAATGTGTTTAACAAATTATTATTACAATTTTCACCAAGTAAATAGGAGTTATGAAATGTTTTGATAAGACAAAAAGAAATGGTTTTTATTTAAACTAAAAATGACTTTCGTATTTTAGAAAGTTATAAATAATACACACACACACACACACACACACACACACACAACCTTTCATAGAAATAGCAAGGAAGCCTTAGAACGATATAGAACACTAAAGTGACCTATGAAGAAAGAACACATAGTTAACTATAGACACGAAATCCATATGTAGAGAAAGTTAAGACATATCATGAATGTTTCTACAGTAGAAACAAGGTTGATTAGAACCCCAAATAAGAGATAAGCTTTACAAATTTTAAAGTACAATAAGATGGCACACATATGACTATGCCATTGAACAAATTGAGACAGTTAAGGCTAGAATAATACGATTTTATATGAAAATAGGAGCACAAAAAGGTAGAATTTCTATCCCAAGGTGGGTAGAACATAAACAAGACTCTAATGAACCTCTTATTGATTAAATGAGATAGTATAGTTTTGCTCTTCTAGAAGAGCATACCACACTCAATAACTTGAGATTTAGACCTAGAATAATATCTTGGCCATAGATGGCCTGTGAAAAATGAAAAAAAAAGCTACCCAACTATTTAAGATGTGTTATGGTAGCATGTCCTAGATTCTATATTAAATACAAGTAAAAGGAATCGATAGTATGATGTCACGCACCATGAGAATCTATTGCCCAATATGTCACGATAGTATGTTGAAATATCTAAAGTGAGCTTGTCTATGGAGAATCTATGGTACGATCTTCATATGTTCAGGCTATAATGCACTCCATTATATAGCATCATAGTAAGATTTCCTGTTGGAAGAAAAATAAAACCACTAAATTACTGTTAAGAGACTAGAAGAAGGTACTATAAGATACAATAGTTTTGATTAGAAATCGTGAGAATGATTTTGATGATCAAGTATAACTTGGAAGTTTCTCATGACCAGCATAAAGGTCATGTGAGCAAAACCAAGAGAGACCCTACGAATATGAAAAATGGGAATGAATTTCCTTTTCTTGCACCTCAAGGAGAGGTAGGACAAGTTCAAGAAAGATGTGAAAGGATAAGCTTAAACCTTATGAACCCTTAGAAGTTTTAAAACCAACAGAAAAACTTGTTTTAGATAGTCATTATCACTAATATGGAATGACTAAATGATAAAACCTATGGATTAAGCGATAAAAAGATGAACTTTTTTGCCAGTTTCTATGTAGCAAGTCATGATCTAGATGCAGATACGCAACCTAAGATGCGAAATAGGATAAGTGCAAGTCTTGAAACAAGAGAAAGGATAGCTTCAAGGAAGCAAGGACAAACTTCTATGTCAAGATTTTGGGGCAAAGTTGCCAAAAGAAAGAAAACCCTATAAGATTAGGATACGAAGCCATAAGATACCCCTAGTTTATCTCAATTTTTTAGGACGAAAATTTTATAAGGTGGGTAGATTGTAATGACTGGAAAAATCCAGAAATTAATAAGTATAATTAATTGAGGATTTTCCATCATTACTCAGCTAAACACTTGGGAAAGTACAAGATTTGAGTTTATTAACACGCAAATTTGAAGGTTTTAATAGTTGTAAGGCCTCAGAAATAAAATATATTGTGAATGCACAAATTTATATGCCTTATTTACGAAATATATAACAATGTAATGTTATGATAGTACATTAAAATAATTATTTATGTGCTAAACCAAGAGTTTATGATTTATTAATTTCATGCATGAGCCAAGAGACGATGTTATTTGGCCAAAAGTGGAATTTTCAACTTACTAAAATTATGTGAAAATTCCTATATGATATCAGTTTAGCAAAAGAAACCCAGATCAATAGTGATCATGAGCTCTATACCATGATTCAGATAATGGTGAGCAACAAGTTCAAGGATGCAAGAATTCTAACGTTTTAAATATGTATAGTTAGTTACTATACACATTAATAATTACGTAAGGTTATTATTATTGTTGTAATAATAATGACAATAATAATAATATCAGTTGTCAAAATAACAGTGAATAAGAAGAAGAAGAAGAGCGTTGATAAAGTCCACAAACGCTAATCTATTGGTAAGAAGTAGATCTATAAATAGCTCTTTACGAGAAATAGTTTGGATTATATCCATAAAGTACGAGATTATGCTAAGTTTGAAATTTTAAATTAAATTGACTTTTAGACAGTCAATTTAATTTTCAAAACTTTTATAGAATTACAACTATTGTTTTTATAATGAAATTTGAAGTTTACAATATGAAAATTGTTAATGAAAAGTATATGTTTTAAATTACATTTTCAAAGTTTCAAAGGTTAAAAATATATATATATAAATAAAAATAAAAATAAAAATAAAAATAATTATATTGAGCAAAGTTTTAAATACATAATATATTTCTTAGAATTCATAAACATATATGCATATATATATGTATACTGTTGTGAAAATAGTTAATCATCAATTTCGAAGACAAATATATGAAAGTTTATTGTTTTAAAATTAAATCACAAAATCCATATAGTATGGATAAATTTATGAAAATGACTTTTTTGTCAATATGAATATTTCTGTAGCACAATAATATAATAAGAGAATTGGAAATTTATGTGATTATCTTTAAAGCGCAAATAAATTACAGTTTTTAAAAGTACAATTTATTTACAGAAAATTTAAGTTTGCGGATCAAATTTGATCTACCCGACACAACATAGTTTAGATTATGTAGATACAAAGTTGTATATAAATACATGACAAAAAAAAAAATCAACCAATCACAATTAGCCACACTCTCTCTCTACTTTCGCTCTCTACTCTCTTTCCTCAAACTCAGTCCAAGTTTTCAGCCACCATTTTCGACACCTCCTACACCAATGGAAAGCTCTCGACGAGCTTAGTCCAACGGTGTGCCGTGCCACCCAAAACGCCGCTAAAGTAAGCCATACGCGCTGCCTGAAGTGGTGGTGAAACCCATTTTTTTATGTGATTTCTCCGCTGTTCGACCACCAATCGACGTGATCTTAGTGTCTATAGACTCGGCTCAATGAGAAGACAAAATGTAGTAGGTGGTGCCCCTCGATTTTGGCTGGAAAAGCCTCACCGGAGTTGCTCCTTGCCATCGTTCTGCCACCCTCGATCCAGCCGGCTTCGGCGACTGTGATCGACACCGCCACTGCCATCATGTTCAGAATGGCTTGTTTAACAAAAGCCCCAGCCCAATTTTAGCCAAGAATAGCTGCACAATGGAGCTCGGAGCCGCTATACCATAGCCGCCATGGGTGACGTCGAACCTATCCTCACGGCCACCGTCGGGCCCAATTGATGTGGCCATCACCTTCAGACCCACGAGTGGAGGAAAAGCCCTCCATTAATTGCGAGAAAATCTTAACGTCGGCCGGAGCTCCATGAACGCCGCCATGAGCTGCCATGGGATTGTTGAGCTCGCCCATTTAGCCGTCGTTGCATGAAATTAGCAAGACCATCTGGTTCAGAGGAGTGCGAGAGAGCTTTTCCCCCTCTTAATTTCACGGTATAGTTGCCGTTCGACAGAGAACGAAGCCGCCGTCGTCGCTCGTAATCCGCTGCCATGATCCCAACGTTTTCGACAATGTTGAGCAACTCCATCTTAGGAGAAATGCTCAAAAACCTATGGGGATTGAAATGCCCAGGTTAATTTCAAGGTAGCTTCAACGGAGGGAGATGATCGAAGTCTCCATTTTTGCCACCGACTTTGAGCTTCGATCTGCATGGTTAGAGGCTGAATTAGGTGAAATTGACATTACAATT
This sequence comes from Artocarpus hirsutus, assembly GCA_946598075.1. Classification (NCBI taxonomy): domain Eukaryota; kingdom Viridiplantae; phylum Streptophyta; class Magnoliopsida; order Rosales; family Moraceae; genus Artocarpus; species Artocarpus hirsutus. The sequence goes on from CAMOHE010039752.1 coordinate 11,241, forward strand.
GAGCTTAGAATGGTCAAATTAGGGGGGGCAAGCCCGAGCTCAGCCACCAACGCAGCCAATTGACACCGGTCAACGGCGTTCAATGCCGGTCAACGACCATATTAGGTTTTTGTGATTCGGAACTCCGATCGATAATCTGAGACAGCCTCTGGACTCGTTTCCATGCTTTGAATGCAATGGTGACCTCCGTTTGAGCTAATTCCACTTCAATGAAAATTGTCTAGTACCGACTGCACACGGATCGAGACGATTCAGACTATAGTAACGGAGTCCAAAATGATGTTTTCAACAATAATAAATCTCCATGGAGCATTCCTAGCCATCCACAACCACTCGAGGAGCACTACTGAAGATGCTGCGTAGACTGTAGATACAACAAGATGCAACTAGACCCGCTCAGCCCGGAGTCCAAGTTAGTAGGAATTTCGCCTACAGTATGAATAGTTTTAAAAATAAATTAGTTTTAAATATTTTCATAAAATTTATGAAAATGCATGATCAGTGATTTGTTACACTGTTATATCTTATGATGTGATGTGTTATGTCATGACATGATGTGAAATGCTATGATGATGATGTGATGATTAATGTGTGATGTATGCAATATTTAAATTATATTGTTTAATCACCTTCAAATCAAGCATGATTGTGATTTACGATTCATGATTCATGAATTATGAAATTGTGATGTCATGTAGTAATAAGAAATACTGCATACACACAATAAGATAAATTAAGGGTGTCATATCAACCTCTAGACCCACGAGGAGGCTCCATGTTAAAGTAATGAATGATCTTGGTATCGTTGGGACCTCGCGAACCCTAACTTCCCAAGACTCGCATGCAACAGGTACGATCACTCGGGCCCAAAGTAAGAAGATAAGTTATAGCTAAAGTAATTAAGCATAAATCAAGTTGATAAGCAAGCATAAAATGCTCATGCATATTTTTATAAAAATGATTTTTATTTAAGTTTTGCGAGACTAATTTCCTACTTGCTGAGCGAAAGCTCATTTAAGTATGTTCATGTTGTAGGTAAGATAAACTGTCAACGGCACTTGATGGGCAGTGGTGAACGGCGGACGAATGGTGAAGATGGGAATAGATACCGTACACGCAATATAATATTTTCGCATTATTATTTTGTGAATTTATGCATGTTTTATTTTACAAAATTTCGTATGTTTACATCTTACGAAAATTATGTGCATATGAATAAGTAATAACTTACGTAATTATGATTTAAAAACCGAGCTTGTGATTATACAACCTTGGTCTAGAGGATTTTAAAGTTTAAAAATGTTGCGGTAGACGATGCAACAAATATGCGAAGTTTTCAAGTGAGAAAATTATACGATTATTTATAATAAGAAAATGCTTATATGAGTTTTATGCCAAAATAAATAAAGATTTTAATGAATATGTTTTTTTTTTTAGGAATTTACTTTTATGAAAGTTTAGATGAATATGCTTCAAAAATTATTATTATATTGGTTTAAGTGATCAAGTTCCAAGTAATTATATTTATGATAAGTTTTGGAAGATTAATTTTTAAGATATCAATATGTTATTTTTAAGATGTTAAATTATAAGTAAAATATATAAATAATTGTTAACAAAGTTTTTAAAAGTATTTGCATGGGATTATATTTTAATATTTAATTTAAAATTGTTTTGAAATTAGTTTTATTTAAATTGAGAAATGTCTTTAAAGTAATAGTTGTTAAATAATTATTCTTATGTTTAAAAAGAAAAGTTCAAGAAAATTTCTATGGTTATGTTCCAAGAAATTAATGTAATGAGTTATGTAAAAGATCATGCTTTTGGAAATTATAGTTATGTTAAAACGTAATGATTAATATTACGTTATTATCACGTCTGAAAAATTTATGTTATTGTGTTAGGTTGACAAAATTAAGTTTTGAGAAATGATTATTATATCCTCTAAGTTTATATGTTAAGAATTCTTTATCATTAAGAATTCGTTCGTTATTAAGTTTTAGAAAAATAGTTATTACTTCCTCTAAGGTTTTATGTTAAGGATTCCATAACGAGAATCCATTTAAAAATTTTTTTTTCCAAAATTTCTATACTTTATTCGTATGTAAGTTTAAGTTTATGGTCATGTTTAAGTTAAGTAACGGCCACGTAGGGAGGGTCGTCACAGTTGGTATCAGAGCCGGTATCCTGCCATCCTGCTTCACATCGTCACGTGCCTACTTCGCCATTGTCCAAGTAAGTTATGTTAATTAAATTTTAAAGATATGTTATGTTAAATGATAGGTGCTGATTTTTCTTGTAACGGCAATCAAGTTATTAGCATGCAAGCACAATTTTAGACGTCCTCTCATGGTCCAATGTCAACCTTAGCCATCAAGATGCCTCAAATTACGGGAAGCAATATTGGGTACCAACTTCCTAAACATACAGGACAGCTTCTGGAATCACGTGAACGCTAGAATAGACGCTTAGAGATGGTCAACACTCAGAGTACAATATAAGCGAGAATATTTGGACTTACAATCGCAGAATTGGTAGATTGACGAGTATAGAGGATCCAAAAGTTTCACGAAAACTTGTTCGGATTTAAAAAAAAAATGATGATTAATAAATTTCACCAATTTTAACGCAAACTTTTCAACTACTAGATTACAAAAAAAAAATAAAATTAAAATCATAACAAAATTGTCATTTTCTAGATTTCTTTCCTCTCTTTCTTAAAACTTGCTTTTTATTTGTATTTTATCCCTTTTTCCACTATATGAAATATGGAGCTGCAATCAAGGTGGTTACGCCTCAGAATAGGAAAAGAAGCCGTAAGTTCATCATAGCTTAATTACCAACCCATGACCAAAGCCGCCCCTTATGTAGCATACAAGCAGATCCTCACAAAAGCTGATTCTACAGGCGGATGGACAATACTCTACACTTTGCCACGAGAATAAAGAAAGTCACAAATAGGACACGCAAGGGACGCGAGAGCGTAGTCTTCCTTATAGAATTACCATCAAAGGTGAGAATGCCAAGATATTTCTTCGAAGCACAAACGAGTACTTAGTCAGAAAGAATTTTCGAGCTTGGACCATTAATGAGGACATCGATATCCAATTCAGAGATGACGTAAAAGAATAAATAGGCATTGTACCACTACGGGGCCAGTGGTGAGACACGCCATACAATTGAGCAAGTATACATATAGTATACAAAATAAGATCTATGTATGAACAATAGAAGTTTTTGACAAGAAGAACTTAATGCCACGTGACCCACTAGAGGCGAGTCAAGTCTCAGCCTCAACAATGGTCTATGATATGCAAAGATTGCTAACAAAGAAAGGGTTTAGCAACTTCAAGATATGAAAGTATGATCGACAAATGTATGAACGTTATGAACTATGATTGCCATCTGAATTATGACCCATGAATATGATATGAAATAGTTGCTAACAAAAGTG